>CAJQZN010020763.1:2693-17316 GCA_907164685.1 Colias eurytheme
GCTTCGCTCCTCGCTACCTATTTGAATATTTACGCCGGCCACTGCCGTTTTCAGCTTATAAAGGATTTCGACTTAGGCGGATTTTGATTGGACAGAGAGTTTATAAATTTTGAATTCATAAAATTATAATTGAACACCTGACACCAATCAAGCAAACACGTGTTTACGTGAGTCATAGATTTATTATAGTATACTCCTAAAATGTTTTCTAAGAAACAATAGTGTACTTACATTGTCGGCACGTTCTTAAAGTCGGTAACTTATTTTTGTTCGAACAATAGAGGTAATAAATTCCTAATGATCAAGTTGTAAAGGTTGTAAAATAAAAAATATTCTATATTAAAACGTATATATAATATGTGCGTCATTAATTTCTGACTGTTTCGAAATTTGGTGCAAAATAAAATAGTGTGTAAATAAAATTTGTAAAAAATCAATAAAATAAAACAATTGAGTAAAGACTAAAGATCTATAGGCATATTATGTATGTATTTATACAAGATATGTATATTATATATTTATACAGGGAACTTCTCAACGTGTTATCTATGAAATTATACTTTTACTCAATTGTTTAATTTTATTTACACACTGTTTTATTTTGCACCAAATCTCGAAACAGTCAGAAATTAATGACGCACATAGTACATAATATATACATATTAAGACAGAGGTTAAGCTTAAATACTTAACTTGAAAAATAAATAACATGATCACGCCCACGTGTTGGTGTTTTAAAAAATTCAATCAAAAACTGAGGTTAACTTTAAATACAATTTTAGAAAAATAAAGAAATTCACTGGAATTAGAATTAAAACAAACCCTTTGATTTTGTTGATCACTTTAATATAACATGTATATAGTCACGAGTACGGCGTAACGCAAAAATGTAACGCGCGCGGCGTAACGCAAAAAATGTAACGCGCGCGGCGTAACGCAAAAAATGTCTCACAAAATTTTTGTCCACCCCCGATAAAGAAGTTTCACTTCAAAAACAATTCAACCATTTGTACCGGGCTCACTTTTGCACAGGTAACCATCGTCGTGCAGCCATTTACTAAAATCGCCATGCCATACTTTTCGGACGATTCCAAATGGTCGCCATACCGCGGAAAATCTGTACCACCCTACATTTTTTTTTCAACAACTCCTGAATGATTATAAATCGAAGTGTGATAATGCCATACCTGTGGGAGGTGGCGAATGTGTATAAGATTTTTTTCTTATTGTAAGATTTTTTTCGTAGTTTGAACGATTTGTAGCAGTATGGCACTAATTTTTCCCTCTATTAAAAGTATGGCAAATATAATAATGGTCACGTTGCATCATATACTTTCCAAAAATGCCGTACTGGTACAAATCGCCAATTCTTTTCATTTTTTTTACGTTTTGGCTTAAGTCTTACAATCATCCGCCCCATGTTTGCAATCTGCGATATTTTTTTCTAGGTAGAATTGTATACAAACAAACAGAATATAATGATCCCATACTGTAAAAAATTATTTTACGTATTGTACAGTCGTATTTTTGAAACGTGACGAATAAATTAATTTTCAAGTATGGCAGCACTTTTTCCCCCTACTAGAAGTATGGCAAATATAATAATGGTCACATTTTATCAAATACTCTCCAAAAATCCAAATGCAATACTGGTACAAATTGTTTGGCGAAAAAAAATTTTTTTTTGCAGATTTTCGGCGGTATGGTGGCCATTTGGAATCGTCCGAAAAGTATGGCATGGCGATTTTCGTAAATGTCTGCACGATGATGATTACTTACTATTATTACTGTGCAAAAGTTAGCCTGGTACAAATGTTTGAATTGTTTTTTTTTTTTAATCAACGCATCGCGTCGGTCGTCGTCGTGTCGGGGGGCTGTAAGTTACACCGGAAAAGTATGGCATGACACTACCGCCTACATCTTTTTTATGGGCTATCGGTGAATTCTAAAATTTTTGTGTTACAAATCGTTTTACTTTCGCTATTTATCCGACGAGTTCGACTAACGCCCACGCGACTAGTCCACCGGTACCAGCGTTCTGAGTTCTGACCATCATTTTTCTTTTAGTCATTGCGTAATAAGACCTCTGTAGAACCGCCATTCTGTTACAAATGACCCGAAATTTTGTGTCAGTATCTCCCGGCCTATGTATGTGTCATATTTTGCAATTGTTTATAAATACAGGGTGATGTAATTGGTGTAGTACGAATATCTAAAAATCTATGAAGAATTTTGTGATACAGTAAGTGGAAGAATTATAGACTATTTAACAGTATTTAATAAAATCATTTAATTTTTTGTTCATTTTCATTAGAAATGTCAATTTTTCTCACTAAGGTGGAAATTTGGATGATAAGGATCTTGTTAGAAAAATATAAATTTTGACTAAAATCGGCATTTTTTTTTCAAAAATCAAATTATTAATTAATAATCAGAGTTATCACATTATTAAAAAAAACGCCCGTTATATCAAAACAACCATCCGTGTGTTGGGACTTGGGAGTAAGCGCACGTGTTATTTGTATTGTTTTTATGACCTGAAATTTAATTTATTATTTGATAATTGAATGATTATTAATACTTTTATCCAATTGATTATTATTAGAATAAATAATTAACTTCATCAATTGATTTACTTTTAAATTATAATTTTACAGGTAAATTATGAGAGCTTTCATAAGTATGTAATTATATTTGCATATATTTATCTACAACGCACCCATTTTACAATTCAAGTCTAAAATGAAACTAGAGTCGCATTTATTTTTGAACATACTGTTAGTGAAATTGCATAAGTGTGAGTACTGTGAACATGCCAGCTTTCCTTAATTGACCTATACGACCAATAAACACCGGATAGCTGTAAGCCGTGTACGAGATTAGTACCCACGTAATGTTAGTTATTATTCATATATGAGCTTAAATGTCGGAAAATCAAGTTTATTACATGCTCGTTTATAACTAACCTTATTACAAATGAGATAATTATGGTAAAAACACAGTTGAAAAGGTATGTCAAAATATTATTTCAAAACTGGTAGTTTGAGTTCATTCAATATTGATTTTGTGTCCTTTGCATTTTATTTCATAAAACAGAATATGTCATCAATCTTTTCCTCTGTCTGGCTGTCACGGAGCTACTAACCTCCATTTGTAACCCAACTATGTTAGCATAACATAAACATTGTACCATTTACTCGCCACTAATGCATTGCACTCCGTATTTCACATTTCTATCACTATTTGCTTGCCTCGACTTCGTCCAGTGAAGGCTAAAACTAAAAAAAAATATAGCCTAGGTCATTCAAGATAAGGTTTTCTTCTAGTGATAGAGTTTTCGAAATAAGTCATTAATTTTCGAGTTTATCCAAAGCCATTACGATCACTACGATCAATCATACGATCAAAACTTTCTTCTTTATAATATTACCATACATTAGGTGTATAATGTAGAGTATTCAGTGATAATTTCAAATAACTAAAGACGTTATTTCAAAGCTTCCGAATTGGTACAAACGGACAAGGAGTAACCTACTTACTGAAGGAAACAAAGGACCGAAATATGATGTGCGTCACATTATATCTATACAACTTATAAATTGGCAATGCCGTTGCCAGGCAATGAAAGCAACATAATATATGAAACAATGTTGGAATAGTTACATTGTTTATAATCCAAGAACTATTAGATTGCTGTTTATGATCTTTGATTTGTGCTATACTATAATAAAATGTATGTAAACAAGCGAAACATTTTAACAACAAGAGAAAATTTAAGTACCTACTTTTTAAAATTGTTAATAGTGGTAAATTTGCAGTTCGGCTAAGGACAACAAAAATACATATATATTACATAGGCGAATCGAGTTGTTCCTCGCTAGTGATATAATCTGATAAAATCTATATACATAAATTGTCGCTTGTAGTCTCTCGTTCAGATATTAATCGAGAATACAAGTGAGACGTAAAACCAATTAAAACCAGCCATAAAAGTGGAGTGTGCAGCAAAGTTATTAAGATGTAAATTAGAATTATACACTTCGATAATAACTGGGGCAAAGAATAGATAGTATAAATGTATAAGTACCTATATATATCGTATCGCTGATATCGGACTTTATTTCTAAAGTGGGTACTTGAAGTCGATGCTTCATTTGTGTAACTAAGGGATTATTACATAAGCCTCCAAACGTCTCCGTGATATTTATTTTTTTGCTTTACGCTTTACGTGTGTCTAAAGTTGGCTGTACCTATATGAATAAAGCTTATTTTTATTTACGCATTTTTTATAATAGGTTACATCATTCTTTCGATCTGCGAATCGTATTCAGATATTTATTTACTTATAAGCTACTATTCATTAATCAGTATTATGGGGATATCTTTAAAATATTTCACATTTTAGCCGTGTTGTCATATAATATCGTATTTTATTGACGTCCTTCCCCCCTTTAATGCGTTCTTCATATAATATGGCTACTCATATCTCATGATGATTTATTTTATACATAGGTATACGTCCACCTTCCTCTGAAAAGGTTGTATTTATCATTTCTTTACTGGATACACATTATAATCCTATTTGGAACTTCCTAATTTCAGGGGTCGTTATACTTTGTGCAAAAATTTTCGAACTCAAACATTCATAGCGCTCTCTTTACGTTCTCTATGTAGTTTTGTAGTAACGTATATAGTAGTGAAAATAAGAAATATATAAGTACTATTTAATTTCTTGAAAGTAATTAATTATTTAAGAGCACCCACTCGTTTACCGAATGACTCGTGCCATATACTTTTACAAATTTAATAGTAGACGATGTGTTCCTCGTTTACCGAATGACTCGTGCCATAAACTTTTACACATTTAATAGTAGGCGATGTGTTCATGTTTTCCACTACTTAAAAGCTCAAGTATATTATCAACGATTGGCACATGATTGGCACACATACAGAAACATTTATCGATTCATATTAAAATAGAGCAACAGAAGTGACATTGACAGTAATGTTACGATAGAAATGTGATAGCAATGCCGTGAAGGTAACGCGGGATAGCGTGTATACTGTATACTGTATAAGCACGCGCTATTCAGCCCAGGCTCACACTGATCTCGGTTAATAGATCTTTAGAGCTGCGGAAATAGCTGAAACTGCAGTATTTGTTGACGGTGTTCTTGCTTTTACGCGATCTTTATGCTAGTGACAAAGCGGGAATGCTTGGTGTAAAGTGTCATTTGTTAATTTTGAGGACTGAAAGTAGAGGCAACTATTTTGCTCTGTAGAACGTTATTGTTTGGTTATAAATATTTGTAAACAGGTTAATAGTAGGTATCTTAATCGAGATACTATTGGAAATAAGCAATAGGCAACCAATTAGACAGCGAGATTATTTACCTGTTGGACTTACCACGTCTAACTCCGACATTAGCAATTGACGTCTTGCGTTACCCGGATCATCATCATCATGTAAATCTAGAGTGATGTAGGATATCCGAGGTATCTATTGGATTAGTCAGAAGATCCGTTTTATAGTTAACTGTGAATACCGTTGTAAGGCTAATCTCTCAGAGCGTGAAACCCTGATGTGAAAACGATTCTTCCAAAAGTTAGTAATCCTATAAAACTTTGCAATCTTTTACAGGATTAAAAGCGATGCTTGTAAACTTTGTTATTTCATTTCCTAGATTATTAAACTTCTTGAAACATTTCCTTCGAATTTAGGAGAACGCGAGATTTAAGGCTGACACATTTTCTTATGTTTTTTTATAGTTTACTATAGACTCTTGAAGAAAAGTTCGGCATTAAAGCATAAAGGTGTGTCCACTGTCCAAGTAAAAGTAGTTTTGGTACAGTAACATAGCTTATTTATACCCTTTTAATTACTAAAAAGTGGTTCAAGCACAAAAAAAAAACACATACAAAATAAACAAAGTCCACACCTAAATAAACAAAGTAAATATACTCACAATGTAGTAGGTAATGAATTAACGAGTAACGATTTGATGAACGTAGGCTATCCGATGTTGAGACCAAAACACACAAAATCAATTTGGCTGCACCGCAGAATATAAATTGCCACTAGATTTAGCAGAGCGACGATGTCTCAAGATTTCCTAAGTATTGATGCTTGAAGATTTGTACATTGTATTATGCGAAGTAAACTACAAATTATAAAGGGAATAGTTCAATTTGTTTGTTTATTATATTTTAATTCTAAAACTGCTCTTTCGATTTTAAAATTATTATACCAATAGAAAGCTATAACTTTAACTATAACATAGGTTATATTTTTTCTACTCTGAATCAACCCAGGGGAGGCCGAGACACAAAAAAGCAAGAGATTATTACGTAATTGGAAGTAATTGTGTACAAAGAAAATTATTTTTAACATAGATTTTGAATTCGACTTATTTGTACTCAAGCGGTGTTCACAAATCCCAATACATTTATCTAGAAACAAAGCAAACCATTATGTATTAGTTAATTGTTGCGAACAAAGATAAAAACACTGCTTTCATACTTGTAGTTATTTCACCGTTTTTATATCATATTCCCAAAGGCACTGTGACGAGAACCGGGTTTAATAAGCTATCTTTTACTCAAGGTGAGTATAAGTACATATTCATATTTACTTTCAGATCTTCCTCAGGTAATAAGGATTTAAATGTCAGTCTATCTGTCCGTGGGTTGAAGACAATTTTCTTCAGTACTACACAATCTTTTTGAAAAATAGCGAATATTGAATAAGACGTTATTCCAATGAATGTATATTTATCGTATATTTTATGAATTAAAAGCATTATATTATCCGTGGTAAAAGTCAAAAGATGGATTACATTGGTATCTAGCCTGCGAAACCTATTCCTTAATAGGCCGCTCTATTGACTTCTATAGGTACATATATAAAATAGTTCGCTAAATGTAGATGATATGAGTCGTAATAGCAATTAAAACATCGACTGATCGGTATATGAAGCGTCACGTTTCTCCACTATAACGAACGGTACAACGTTCTCATAATAAATGCTTGATAGATGTAGCTTTGGTGTCTGGCCCAGACGACGCCCACGTTTCAACTCATCTCGCATTTACAGATTAATTAAAACGGCATATATGCGTCGCTGGGCTTTGCTGGTCATGCTATCTAGACTACAGACCTACAAGTACAATATATATTAAAAGCCAGATTATTTTTTAAATATATGTAGTTAGGCAATAAAATTTTTTTAGTTCTCTTTTGTATTTTTATGCCCAGATGATGTACAAAACCCAGAAAATGATTTTTTTGTCATTTATATAAACTTTTCGCTTTTCTTTCGCCTGCGTAGTAAGGGAAAATTCCCATGGGAATGAGAATCTTTTATCCCGGCGAAAAGTAGCGTATTTCTCTTTTTAGCCTAATAACTATCTTCAGACACAAAAATCATATCATAAAATTCTATATTGTTCATGTGAAAAGGGCTTGTATGATATTCGGCCGACAAAACACCTGTATGATGAATATTTATGGGCGGTATGTAAGTACCTACTTAAGATTTGGTGGCCCACACACTGATTTACTCGCCCTGATAAATAAAAAACACAAGTAGAGTTTCTCCTTAATTTAGATTCTCCTCTAGAAGAAGGTCAATAAGATTTTCTTTCAGGTTATTATTTATACGCCTACATTTTTTTTGTTCGAAAATAGGTCTCAGTCTAATAGGGTAGATAGGCGAATAATATTATATAGGGATTTTTTTATCGATCTAACTAATAACAACATAAAAGAAATTATGAGAAAGGATGTTAACATTGAACTAATGTGTGTTCGTTCGTATTTGAATTTCTAGCTTATTAAAGAATGTCCGGTTTATACTAGTTATGAAACAAAACTAAAGACTGAACGAATTTTTAATTTATCGGATTTTCCCCGCTAGCATAACAACTACATATTTTAAGGATTTAAAAACCTTACAAAAATTGGTAGTTTGTGTTTGTAGTGGTCTACAGCCCGAGCAGACCCGGGGTGCCCGGCTAGTGATAATTAAAGCAATATATACCACTTACCTCACGTGAAATACCCTCTAGTATAAAGCCGCACCATAACTTGAAATTATATTAACACGACGCAGGCTTCCACATAAAAAAGGATTTTTCAAATCCCTATGGAAGTATGAAGGAAATGCTGCAATAAAAAGTGAGTGAAAGCAGCTATAAGAATGTTGTTTTGAATATATTTTTTTAATACAACGACCTTTGTATGCTTTTTAAATTTAAAATTCGCCCATAAACTGGCGTGTGATAAAATCAAGGCAAGTGTACTGTATGCACAAAACTTTCTAGAATCCTATAGAATATGTTTCTTATACTTAACTATTAATTTTACTGGACAACGGACGGTTTTTGCCATCGCCAAAAAGGTAAACAACAGAAAGTAAAAACAAAATTTCGTGCAAATTGAGATAATTAAAAACAGATTACGTTGATAATTTATTTGTAAGCTCGGGTTTCACGTCGCGACCTGCGAGTCACTCTTTCTGATAACGTCATTCGCACTGGATACCTCTTGTTACCTCCTCTTTTAATCCTACGCCGTATTTACCAACCAACAGCTAAAGAATGAAGCTTCATATTACCTACTGAGGTAATGAGCTTATAATTTAACCTCAAAATAAATATTCTTACGAAACAAGCCCGCGGATTTTCGTAAGTTCTTTAAAACGCTAAGTACTATAAAAATAGGTTTAAACATTATACTCACTGTATTATAACGTTTGGGGCTTTAATAAGTCTTACAATTTTATCATACTTTTTGCGCACTTTTTATATCTATTGTGATTTTCCAGTGTAATGAAAAAATTCACTTTCTTATAAGAAGTAGTTGTGTTCTAGGTTGTTTTGTATTAATTTTAAGCTTTACTCTACTTTAGTAATATTACTATCTTAGGTAAAGTTATAATTATTTACAGTTCGTATTGTGCCTGTATAATGTCTATTTATGTTATTCCAGACCCACAATCTAGCTACAAATTTCAAATTAATCGGTTCAGTAGATTTTGTATAAAAGGAAGAACAAGCATAATCATATCTATCTTTGTAATTGTATACAAGCAAATTTTGTAACTTCTTATATTTTACTAAATTTATGTTAAAAGTATTAGGAAGCGTTCTCATATTACATCTCATATTACATCTCATATTAACTTACGAAAAATAAAACACCTCTGCCATCCTTTGGTTGAATAAATTTTTAATACCAAATGTATGGGTAACCGAGCAACAGTTTGTCTCCTTTTCTAGAGTAAAAGCTGCACTTTCTATATTTACTCCAGTGCACCTGTGGCTAAATTGCCTCCGCAAGAATCTATAGCCCCTGTTTTAAAGCCGACGGCAGAAAGCACTCCCCATAACAACCAGGGTATTATTTTACCATAGCCATCAAGCGCGTTATTACTACCGTTGTTTATAAACACGTGAAAGTCGAGCATGGTATGTAAGGTTGTGTAATAATTGGGTAAATTATAATTCCTGCTCACACCGCAATAAAATATTATCGTTCTTATCGCGTTCCGCACGACTAGTGAGGGGCAGAAACTCTAATCCCTAAACCTTCCTGGAAACTCATTCGAACCTTTAAATTCTATTTAGGTTACCTGTAAGTAATTGAGTGATCGTAGATGTCAGGATGATACTCTACGGATTGCTCTTGATCAATTCTATACATGAAAGCACGAAACCACATTAATGGCGCTTTAATGTAGATATCGGTGTGTGAAGTGGAACAAAATCACGTTATTCTTAAAACAGTCACGTACCATTGCGTAATTGATACATAAAGCCTACATAGACGATCTCAAAGGAATTTTTATGAAATGAAATAAAAGGAGGATAAAGAAGCATCATAATGAAGTAGGAAGGTACAGTTTTGTGTTGTGGTGACGTCATGGGGTCGTCGTTAACAGTGTAAAATTCCAGTCACGTAGCAATTTTACCCTCAAGATGTATGAAAAACATCATAATGTAGCAATTATATTAACATATTTTGTAATAAACAAACTGAAATAGGACAATTTCTCAAATTTAATTATGCTACAACAAAACGTCTTATCTTACCCACACGATAACAAAGGGATTGTAATTTGGGACAAAGTTATGTAGATTAAAACCTTTTTTAACATATGAACACAGTACCAGTTATCCATCGGACATGCTTATTTCTTGACGCTAAGAAAATTCATAAGAATACACAAAGATAAGTAAAGACATGTCTTTACTCCTTCCTGTCTTTATCCAGTCATGACTGGATGGAAATATAGAGCCAAGAACAGCACCTAGCTTCCATATTGTCAAATCTAAGAAATCAGAAAGGCTTCTCTCTTCTTACATTAATACAAACCAATCATAAAATATGTTTAATTAAAAGATACTGCACTTGTACGACATATTATTGATAAGAGAGCACGTTTAGAAATTGAATTTTCTCCCAACTTTGTAATGCCTTTGAGATTTGAAACCTTTCAAGCTCCTTTGCGTTGATGTCGACGTGCGTAGGAATTCTAAAAAAACCCTCATTTACTTTATAAATAAATCAGCTTTTTGGTGTTCCAAGTACACTTTGACTTGGTAATACGTCCAGCCATGCACTTTTGTTCCCTATAAAATTGCGGTTACGTCAGTAATGGATTATAATAAAATTTTAATGGTCTGCGGTCTTTGTTTATTAATAGAACGCCACCGACTCGCACTACCTATTTGTGTTTAAGTGTTTCTCGTATGTTTATCGTGTCGGGAATAACCAGCCAAGAGAAAACACTGCTCTTAATTCATATAAGAATCGAGAGTTCAAATTTGTATTAAATGCATAGAATTTTTTAATGATTTAGTAAGGACATATGTTGTAAAATCATGAATAGCATTACCAGAAGATGCTTTGATTTTGCCAGTTTGACAATCCTTCGTTATAATTTAATTCTCCCTTATAGATTTGAGCTGCTTTTGTGATGCTAACAAATAATAAGATTAGAATATGTTTTACAAAAGAAGAAGGAAGTGGAAGAATGGCGAAACATTCATTTATTAACATTAGCAGATAGCGACAATTGGTATCTTCAACAATCGATGAAGAGATTACACCGTTCGTGCGGACATTAAAATATGCTAAAATTTTAATTCTTCTTGTACACTTTTCTTCTGCAAAGCCAGCAGTAACGGGGTACTGCGTTTCACCAAATTTAGTTTCACTTAATTTGGCTGAACTCAATTCACTCAAAGGTTACAAATAACGTTTTTGTAATGCTACAGAACTGAATTTAAAATAGTAATCGCATTATTGATTATTTCCTATTCATAATACAATATTATCTATACATGTAGCTCTACATAAATGTATAGCTAACTAAGGGTTAAGCTTATTCATAAGGGTAAGAGCTTATTCACCAATAATGTACGAAGATGTGTAGCGAGGAATGTTTTTGTAAATAACCAATCATATTGCTTCATTTAGTTTGTAGTTTGAAGCGTTTGAGGCGATACTACTGGTTATTTACCAACGTATTCCTCGCTACATATCGTCCCACTTTGTAGAAAAGCACCCTAAACGAATAAAGGTTTATCTTTATTTATCGTGGTCGAGTGTGGGCAGTAAGTGTTGTCAGCAGTTTTAACAGCTCCCGATCGGTTTTCATTTAGCTACTCGATATGAAAGCTCACGCTCGATTTAGATTTGCTATTGAAGTCATTGGTTCAATTTTGTATGTACATTGTGAGTGTATTATGATACTATTTGAAAGCTGTTTGCCATGTACATCTGCTTTACCAATCTTAACCTTTCAAGACTTGATTTTGAAATAAAAAGGTGTTTCAAATCTAGTATATTCTTATAGACAAAAGTAGTTCTATTCTCGAATATTCTTATATCCAATAATCTAAATGTTCCGCCCATTCACTGGGTCAGGCGTGAAAACAAACAGGGGAACCGTTAAATCGATTCTAGAGTAGCTTTCACGTGTGTAGTATAAAATTTGGAAATTATAATTTAAGTTCTTCAGCGGATAAAACCTTATTTTGTACTTATAAATATGTCTCGTATGCTCTGTTTGTAATCAATTTACGTAAACTGTAATCTCCAAGGCATCATAGTTTTTAAATGAGCTGAATATAGATGTACATTTGATTTCTGCCAATAGCTGGGCAGGTGGAAAGTTTTGGAATATAATTTATGCACATTAAATAAAATTATCGATTAATCGTGCTCGAGAACTTTAACGTTGTGGCTCAAATAGATGAGTTACAAGGAAATAGTGAGCGGTGGAAGTATTCTTTTAAAAAATCATTTAAATGAATACTTGAAACATTTGTATTTCACAGTAAAATACGCATTCAAACGTCTAGTCATAGACATTTTACGCAACAAAATATAATATTACATTTATACGTTTCGTTCATATTGTGAATTTGCAGCGAATAGAAAACTTAATTTTCTAATTCTTCCACGATAATATGTAATTAATTAACTTAAATACGGCTTCTAATTTGAAACACGCTTAAGCTCCAATAACAAAAAGGACGCTTTCAAATTGCTAATCTAAAGTTACTTATAGATTTCTTCTTAATTTTTCAAATTTACCTTTGAATTCTATCCTTTGAACATAAAATTTAATTTTGTTTAAAAAATTTATTGGTGGTAATGTTATGACGATTCAAAAGTGCTTTTATAAGAAGTCTAATTGAATAAACAAATGTTTGAGTTTGAGTTTATTAATATATTTAAATACCTTTGCAAATATTAGGTACATAAAACTTCATATAAAAGAGGCAAGTAAAGATCAATAAATGGACACAATATGGGCAACTAAATACAATAACACAACAACTTGCAGCGGGTAAACATGATAACAATGTGTCATGGTGATGGCAAACAATGTAATATCTACATAGGTATGTAATATTATATTATAACAACGCTTTTATAGCGCAAACATTGATTTTATATCAGCAAATCTCATTCCTTGTAAAAGTTATTCTAAATATTATTTTAAATACGTTTTTATGCAATATACAATTCTAGCGACCACTATAGGGCCGTTTTAATGGAAATTCTTATATAAAATTTATCGCCTTCTAATACTAAATACGTTCGATACAGATAGAAAACCTTCCGTCGTTTTGGAAGCATCGATTATCAAAATAATACCTTCTTCTCACTTTTCATATTTGCTTATTTTGGAATAAACATTCACAATATAAAGTGAATGTTTATTCCAAGTGCCTACTCAACAAATTAAAATATAATTTATCCTTACCAATATAAAAAACCTTCATTTTTATTTTTCGATTGCGAACCCCAGAGAAATACCATAGGAATCGCCTAGAGCGGATCCCTATACCCGATTTGAAGAATTGAAAAACAGCAATATCAATAATCATTTATAAAATACAAGATCTACGTTATTTTCATGACGAAGATGTGTGCTATGGCTTCTTCAAAGAATCTCTGGTAAAAAAACCTATTGGAAACTATTTCAATACTATGGTATTATATATATTACTTAGTATTGTGTTAGACCAAAATGTATGGTTATAAAACATTTTCATTTAAGGTGCACTGGACGCACATAAAATTACATCACCTTTGTCTTAGTTCTTGGAAGTTATAAGGAATAAGGTCAAATGGAAGTGGACTATTAAAGTAGCTCGAAGCCATAAGTTTGTGTAAAAGGAATCCGACATTTATCTTCACCGCGACCCAACTTGATATCGGTCAAGAAAACGAGCTTTAAATTTGAAAGTTCCGTAGTAAAGATTTATTTCTGCACAAACAAGAGCATTTTCTCGTGTTTTTTACAAGTTTCAAACTTTAATATTGAAACATGCGTATATGTTTTCTGTTGATTTAAAGCCTGTAGAAGTTAGTATTAGGAAAACAGGCCAACGCAAAGGTAATACACATAAAATATGTAGAATCTCACTTGTAAGGTCAAGATAAATGGAATGTTTTAGACTATTCAAAGCGGCGAAAATCCCAAAAAGCTTTTAAGAATGGACCGAACTGTCGCGGGATAATTTTTTTTATTACTTTTAGTTTAAGGCCCTCGTAAACAGATTTTACTGTTGTACTCAAGTTTTTCCATACATCGTTACGAACTTGGTAATGTTTATTTAGTGATTTACTTACAATTTCATATTGTACTTTTCAAGTTTTGAAAATTCTTGAAACCTCATTGTAATTAGCGCGGTTGTTTGATCTATTTAGATACGAGAATATGTTACAAAATTGGATCGTAATATTGCTAAAAGTATTTTAATTAAAAACCGAAGGCTTTGTGTGGCATTTACGTCGTCTAGGCTAAATCATTAATATATTGTGTAATTCAATCAGCCTGTAGCAGTATTGTGGTGGTATTTGCGAAGTCCTATTGACTTACAGGTCTAATCAAACTTTGTAAATATTGACTGCGATAATAATTTGGTGCTCGTTTCTGAGAATCACTGACCAATCCTGCTTAACATGCCTTCACTTATGAAATGTTGTTTTAATCATCATAAGCAAATAGACGTACCTATTAAATGTGACGTGGGGGCTACGTTGCTCGAGTTAATCTATAATATAAAAATGAATCCCAAAATGTGTTGGTAAGCGCATAAC
>CAJQZN010020764.1:635-12121 GCA_907164685.1 Colias eurytheme
TTTGTGAGGATGGATGTGTGTGTACGTATGTTTGTTACTCTTTCATGCAAATACTATTGAACCGATTACAATGAAATTTAGCACACATATAGAGGGTAACTTGGATTAACACAAAGGATAGGTTTTATCCCGGAAATCCCACGGGAACGGGAACTATGCGGCTTTTTTTTGAAAACGCGGGCGAAGCTCCGGGCGGAAAGCTAGTACTATTTCTACCTAAATACTAGCTTATAGATTTCTAGCCTCTCAGCGTACAACCACAACCAAAAGTGTATATTTGCGGACACTTAAGCTCGCTTCCTCCGATCGCTTTAATCTTCTCCACTCGACAGTACTTAGATAAATCACTAGCCTAGATTAGCAGCGAATAAGTGCACTGTTTTGGCTATAAATATCTAGACTATTTCAAACCGATTGCGAAAAAGAGGGCATGGTTTGATTGTATGTTTTGTTGTCTGCAACGTGATAATACATAAGCTGTTTTTTTTAAGTGAGGCGTGAATTATTTAATAATTAGTCACCTGTAATTGAGAAATAAAAAAAAAAATTCAAAAATGTTAAGTGTTTAAATTTTTGCGCTAAGCTAATTAATGAGTAATTTAAAATACAATATAGGAGAAAGATATTTTAATCATCATCTGTATTAAATAATATTGCATAAAAAACTCAACTGTAAGAACCTTTTTTCCAATTAAACTATTATACTATAAACGAAGCATAGATATCAATTGAGAATGTACTCTATAAAACGATGCAATTAATAAACAATTAGCCTTTATACAGTACGGCTGCGCCATAAACGATAGCACTTAACATTCCGGATAGTTACTTAAGGAAATCGGCTTATACGGTTAATTAATGATTGTCTTGGCTTTGTCCTTTGTTAGGAAGGGTTAAAATTATTTTACCCTTGTTTAAGGGTAAATTATGAAGAGATTAACTTGCGTAATCTATACTAATGATAGCCAAGTTTGTTGGTTTGTCCTTCTTTAAAACAGAGATGAAGCGCTTTGTCTGAAAAGATATAATAATAATCGATGATGTATATTTAAATTGAAGGTATTTAAAGCTACATATGAGAATAAAAATAAAATCCCTATTAATATTATAAATGCGAAAGTAACTCTTTCTGTCCGTCTGTTACTCTTTCCCGCCGATTTTGGCACAGACAATCTTTAGACCCTGAGAAAGAACATAGGCTACCTTTTATCAAAACACCACGCGGGGGTAGCCGCGGGCGGAAGCTAGTAATTAATAAGGTTGTATCTATTTATGGGAAATTATTAATATAAATACTGGCCATTATTACTTAGATAAAAATTCATTAGGATGGTACTAAATTAAATAATAATATATGGAATTAACCCCGTTTTAAATCCGTTAACTTGCTTTGTTTCAGCAAATATCTTCAATTCTATAATAGCATCGATCAATTATTTTCTTTACACTTAATAGTGTTATAAATTAAGTGTGTTTCTCTTTGATGTCAAATAAACTGCTTTGTTGATGCAATTCTTTTATTCGTAGTGTACCATTTGCTGTAAAACTTGAGTTATTGTTTAGTGTAATTTGGGACTTTTATTCGTTTTTTTTAGCGTTTATTCTTGTGTTGATTTGGATTGTAGACGTGTGCCGTATCTATAGTGTTATATCATCTGTGGTATGATGGTGGTATGTAATGGGGATGGATTCGTTTCATTGATCGAATTTCTTTGTGGGTCGCGATTAGTTTGTTCCTCAGGTTCAGATTTTTTATACCATAAGTAATATAATTTAAATAGTTTAATTTTATACTGTTGTACAAAAATAAGTAAAGTTTTAACTTGATACTGGCATAATTTTTCGGTCATTGCCATCATCGAAAAAAAAATAAGTGTCAAATTTCGAATATCGAAAAAAACATTTTTTAATTACATGCAATTTTTTTAGTAATTCAACATAATCAAGTGATAACACTCAAACAGACAAACGTAAAAACAGGAAACACGCAAACCGAAACGGCGCGTCACTTAAAAAAGCACATAAAACTTTATTGGAAGCCTAGCGAATTAACAAAACAGTGTTTTAACGGTCACTCGAAACGCCAATAAAGATGTGGTGGAAGACAAACAAAATAAATTACGTTTGGATGGATCCCAGCTGGAAGGATATGTAGCTTCCGTGAAGAAAGGTCACTTTTTTCAAGCTTTTTTCAGATAAATATTAAATATGTTATCTTTTTTTCATTTGATGTCTTTAGGGATCGAACTTTCTGGAATTTTGTGTTGTGACTTGTGTAGTTTTTTCAGTAAAAAAATGTGTTTAGTTTAAAACTAAGTGGGTGCTATTATAGTTATTGTTCGAGTTCACCAAAATAATATGGAGAGGTTTTATTAAAAAAAAATACTGTAATATTAAAGGTACTGTATTCTATCTATTTTGAAAGATATGGATGAACTAATCATTTAATAATCATACAAATTGTATTGTAAAGTTTTTGAAAGAATAATAACTTGGCGTAATGATGTCCTTTCAATTTTTTCATAATTTTACTTAATAGCGTGAAAAACACCTCGCAGACTAAAAACTACGTTTATGCGACTGCACTATAAAAGAAAAAAACATACTATCATACAGACGTCATAACGCATTACGAAAACAATTAAACCGCACACATAAACCGTACAGTACGTACGGTACGTAGGTACCTAAACACTCAGTACTCGTACAGAACAATGTGTAGTCGTAGTGTAGCGCGTCATATTCCGAGAAATGTAATTAATATCTAGTCCCGCGTGATTCTCGAATAAGCAGTGTAAGCGTTTGTAGTAGTGTGGACATAGGTGGAGCGATTAGCGATTTTGTGAGCGAATTTGTGTGTATAGATGAGCGTTTTACGGGCTTAATATGTGTGAATATTGCGTTATTACGTTCTTTAAACCGTTATAAAGATCCATCTTTATAAATGTTTAAAGAACGAGGTGTTCGTTTTCATGGACAGGAGAAAACTTTAGTACAACGAAATGTCCTCTAAATAAATAATGCCTTTTCCAAATTAGCACTTGTAATATTAGCGTGACAAGTGTTTATGGGCGGTGGTGACCACTGAACGGATTAAAAAAGGTATAATTTCTCTCACGTTAGGTATAAATAAAGCATATAAATATAAAGCATATAAATCGCGTCGCTTATCACCATCACCACACAGGTATCATCACACGGCACTTTCTCACGTAGCGCCTGCAGTCGCGATCATTGTATTACCATTGTTGGCAATACGATCCGCTTTAATTATCTTTTATGTGCTGATTGCGTTTCTTTTGTAAGTACTTTATATGCTGTGGAATATGGAAAAAAGTTGTCTTTTTTTCTTTAGAACAGTGGTTATGATCTTAAAGAAGAAAACCAATCACAGATGGTTGAATTAAAAATAATATTATGAACATTTTCTTGTGATTTTTATTTTATATCCGTTAAAAAAGTTTTAATTTCGAAAATTCAACGAAGAGTCAACGAATACTTAATAATTTAAGAATTAAGTAATTGAACTAAGCTCTGATTAAACCATATTTAAAAAAAAAGTCAACATAATATTTGAAAATCTCTAATGACTTGAAATGACGATAATATCGAAATGTACAGAACTACAGACACCACCACAGGCGATAGCTAGTTAAAAATAAACATCGAAGTATGAATGAACATTAGGACTAAGTATATCAGTCCACGATATATCACATTTAAAGGGGATGCATACTTGTCCACCGGCCAAATATTTTAATTGCCGGCAGAAAGGGCGATCGGCAACACACAGCAACTTGTGGCGCGATTTATCGCCTGTTTATAGATGTTAATTACAGCTATTTTAAACGTTTGCGTATACACTTGCGCTTTGATCTGTTGAATTGTTTAATAATGGAGATCGTAGTTAGTCGATTTTAAGATTGTTTTATACATATCTAATATCTACATTTCTTTTTGTATTTCTTTTGTTGTGTTAAAAGTGATAGTATTCAGCTAATTATTATTAAAACTAAATTAAGAAAAAAATTCATATCCAGTAAAGATCGGATTATAATATTACCTACTAGCTTTCCGCCCACGGCTTCGCCCGCTTTGTCTAAAACCTTATAAATTATATACTAAAACCTTTCTCGAGAATCACTCTATCTATTAAAAAAACCGTATCAAAATCTGTAGCGTAGTTTTATAGATAGGGCAGAGAAAGCGACTTTGTTTTATACTATGTAGGTATATAGGTAATGATTATATCCACAGCAATATTATTAGATTCGTATCAACTTTATATCTAATAGTTATCTATTAGTATTATTACATAAATTATGGATTGCTTATTCTTGGAATCTTCATTGTAAATTGGATTGTTTTTATTATTCGCAGAATCGGGTAATACTGATATCTAATCTCCAAACTGTAGTAACAGATATTAAATATTTAATTTGTCATCGTCAAAAATAAATAGATAGCTTAACTTTTTAGTATTTTCTTAAGTTTGTTTTTACGCGAGTATATAAAAATCGTTTTAGACTCATTTTAGAAATTAAAGATTTTAACGGATTTTAGACGCGATTTATGCCCTTAACTTTTTGCCAATTTTTGAGGTTTCGATTCCCAATCCTTGGTTTGTACAAAAATGACCATTCATGTGCTCGTCACAAAGATAACTTAACACTTTTCAAATAACTTTGGTTATTTTTTGTTTCCGAGTAACCAAGTATCAAACATGCAGACACATTTAGCAGGAAGCTTTCAGCTGATTTATTATAGCCAGAACCATTAGGACAGTCATAACAGCTATTTTGCCGAATATATCACGCACTTAATGAGCGGTGTAGCCAATAATCGTCTCTACTGAGATTAAATTAGTTTATTTTATTAGAATGTATGATTTAGAACTAAGAGGAATGATTAGGTTTATCTGTTCGAAGTAACCTATTACATACCTACTTAAATGTTAGTAAAGGTTCAATTATGTAACAAATTCATTGTATTGTTCAGTAGTTAGAGCTGAAGCTGAAAACTAGAGCGACAAATTTGGGAAATTCAATTTTTTTATTTCTAAACTAGTCTGTGCTCCGCGGAGCCTTCCTCGATAAATGGCTATCTAACAATGAAAGAATTTTTTTTTTATATCAGACCAGTCCTGAGTTTAGCGCGTTCAAACAAACAAACAAACTCTTCAGCTTTATAATATTAGTAATTAGTATAGATATAACAAAACAATAGAATATTTTTCATGGTTTTTTATACCACAACCAGTTTATATTGGAAGGTGGTCATTGCCGTTCAGAGGCATTCGCAAGATTAATTAATTTATTTTACGTCTACATTATTTTATAGATCATCAATAAGTGTTTCCCACGCTTGCGGAGTTATGACTAATGTAGGTGAATTCTTTATTCTTGCTACCTTATGATATACTAGCTTTCCGCCCGCGGCTTCGCCCGCGAAGTCAAAGAAAAAACCGCATAGTTCCCTATCCCTATCCATCCTATGTCCCGGGGTAAAAAGTAGCCTATGTCCTTTCTTGGGTATCCAAATATCTCTATACCAAATTTCATGCAAATTGGTTCAGTAGTTAAGGCGTGATTGAGTAACAGACAGACAGACGGAGTTACTTTCGCATTTATAATATGTATTAAATTCTTTTTCGCAAGAAGACGTGTTTAAATATTTTGGAGCTTTTTGATAACGGACAATAATATTTTATTTTAACAAAATTTAAAGATTACGTACAGACAAGTTCATTATTGATTTTGTGTGTGTTGTACCTACTGCTAAGTTAAATTAATGTTTCTGAATTATCTGCAAATAGACGTCCTATTTTTCGCAAAAAATGACTTTTCTCATTCACAACCACTAAAATTAAAACAACTTACAACCAACTGTGCAACCAACCCTTTTTACAGAGGCAAAGCTGATAAAACGGAAGAAGTCAACAGACGACGTCAGATCGCCTCTCGGAGGAGAAGGTTCCATGACCAGCGAGGAGGGGGAGGACACCAGTGCTGGCAGACGGAAGAAGGCCAGGACCACCTTCACTGGGAGGCAGATCTTCGAACTGGAGAAGCTGTTTGAAGTCAAGAAGTATCTGTCGTCAGGGGAAAGGGCTGATATGGCGAAGCTGCTTAATGTTACGGAAACACAGGTGAGGATTTTTTTTAATTAATGGCAGAAGATAATAAGTAGGTACCTACACTATGACTTCGAACGGTAACAAAAATGCAAGGCGAAGTGATCACGGAAACTATGATGTTAGAATAATTTAAATACCTTGATAAATTGAGTAGCAGCTTAACGTCTTAAAATATTTCGACAATATTATTGAATGCATCCTTTTCTTACATAGAAATTTTAATTACCTAGCTAAACTGACTGCAAAATTAACTCAAGAAAAATGTCAAACAAAACCTACAACGCAAACAAAATATCACATTGATGACAAAAAAAGTTTGTCCTGAAATTTCTTTCCGCGCTTAAACATCTACAAATCTCTCACTCACTCAAGCTCGTGCACAATTAATAGATGAATTATAAATAAGTGATAACGAGCCGCGTATCCATCAGCAGGAGAGCGAACAAACGCCCACTAATTACTTAATGGTTCGTCACCTCGCTGCCGTTCTTAGAAATCTAACCAAATTAAAAGCTTCTTTAGTCGCAAGTTGTGAGCGGACGCGATTTATTCAGTCATATTATACAGAGCTAATGATTTATAATCGATTTTGAAAATACTTACACAAATAGACAGCTAAAAGCAAGCAATATAGCTTCCTAAATGCCCTTAGTTATGTGCGTAGATGTTTCTTAATTGACAAACATTGTGTCGCAAAACACAAAACTCAAAGGCAAAATACGAAAGATAGTCTATTTACCAACTACACATACTACTACGCTTAAAGAACGAACTTACCTATTTTCAGAAGAATTTTTCCCTTACAATCCTACTCTATATCCAACGCTACCTTCTACACCCTACATCTATCCTTACAATCTCTATACTATTTCATTGCCCGCTGTCTCCCATACCTTAAGCTGGTCTCCAGAGATAATTATACTATCACCAAGGTGGCGTCCCCCGCGACGGGGCCCATCTGGCACTAATTAGAGAACAGTCACGGGACAATATGGTTTAAACGCTTTGGACATTCTTAGCGGATTGTGTTACGGTTGATCGGTGCTAGAATGTGTTGGAAGATATGTACAATGAGTACGTGCAATTTTTTGAACAAATGATTATAAATTTGGATTATTTGGATGTTTTTCATGGAATATTTGTAGCAATGTTTAACTACCTATTCTTGTCTTCAATTTAAATTGCCTCGAATATGATTTTATTTAGTGGCAAATGGTAAATTTATATTATGACGATTCAAAAGTGCTTCTAGATGAAGTCTTACCGAATAAATAAATATTTTAATTTGAAAATGAATCCATTGTAGATTAAGACACCTATATTTTTTCTACAGTCTTTGTTAATTTCTCGATTAAAGATTCTCCAAGTGGTATAGAAACAGTGTCGAATATTATTTTATCCAGACAATGCACACAATTTACGTTATAAAACGTTGCAAGTGTGAAATAATACTAAAATAAGTCCCCTTCGCAACAAGGGATGCGTGTTTGCTCTCAATTTGGGAGTCAATTACGACTTAACGATGTCACAAATTTGGAAGGGATGGGGTGTCTCCAGGAAATGATTGTGTGCAAAAAATTATTATATTGTTCTATGCTTTTTGTATCGTTAACTATGTGGAGGTTGGGATGTGTAATGATTGCGAATAGCTGTCCTGATTGCGATTAAACTTTCAATGAAATCTTATGGAATACAATTCAAAATAATGACTATGAACATGCATTCTGCATAATATTAATATGTTACTATTTCTTTGTCATACCGCGATTTTTAATGATCACTTATCACAGTGCAGTGTTTCAAAATTTTACGCGTAAAGGTATATAATATATTATTGCCATTAATCCTTTATATTTATAGATATAATAAGGTAGTTAATTCATTGAAATATTTAACATTCCGTTTATTAATAGATATTATTTAATTGGGTTAAGTCTACTTTAATTATTATAACTTAAGGCGAATCCATCATTATTGCTTAATGACTAAGGGCCCATTAATTTATGGCTTGTTAAGTTTTTGTTGACCCCCCACTGTGAGTCCCAGCTTCTCGTTGATTAAAAAATTGTTTCTCTAACCATAAACCATATGACAAAGTTATTTATTTTGTTGATAGTTTATTCGGTTCACCAGTGTTTTAGAATTCATTTATGAATCTATTTTTATGTTTAACGAAACTAAATACTAGGGATGTAACGATACATGATTTTGCCGATACGATACCGATACCGATATTTGTAGTAATGTATCGGCGATACCGATACCGATACCGATATCGATGGCTTGGTAGAAAAATAAATAGTGAATTATGCATAAAAAGTTACCAACATTTAACAGAGACGACTGTTAATCGTATTCTTTCAAATAAAAATGCCAAATCAAAAAACAACAAAACCATTTATTTTAGTATTATTATTTTACGAAGTCAGTTAAACTTTAAGTAATACACATACAATCAGTACCTAATAAAAGTTTACTATATTGGTAGAGTTTTTTCAGAAAACAAAGTGCGCACGCGCGGGCGGCCTCCCGCATCGTACATTGGGCGCGGATTTTTGAATTATTTGATATCAAAAAAATTGGTTGTTCGTAAAGTAGGTTTACGATCGAGATGTTTACGTGATAACATAATGCAGTGGCAGCGCTCGAGATGAAACGGGAGATGGGTCCGTCTCTCTCTCGTTATACCTGCGATCGCGCTCGTGAGGTTTTGGTGTGACACAAGTTTATGAACATGTCACCCGACTAAAACGATTTTAAAAACGTTATCACGTTAAAAATTAAAAAAAAATCAAAATTATTATTTCTTTCCTTTACATAAACAAATTTGTGATTGGAACACTCCTAGTAAGCAAATAAAATGCTTGTGTCAGGAGGTTCCGCTCTTCCTTAACACTATTACAGAAACAGAATATATAAATAACTAATATATAAACAGAAATATTACTTTAGGACACAGGCTATTCACGGAGGTTCTGTTATTTTTGTACATGATAGTGTAAAATGTAAAGAACGAACTGACATTGTTAGTCTTTCTGTAGAACGGACCATTGAACTGTCCTGTGTGGAGCTGGAGCGTTATATTATTGTTTGCGTTTATAGACCCCCTTCCAGTGACTATAATATGTTTGAGACAGTCATGGAAGAAATATTAAAGCGTTTAAATAGGAGTAAAAAAAAGTTATAGTATGTGGTGATTTTAATATTGATATACTTTTACAAACACAAACGGCAACACGAATTGTTAATTTGTTTCAGTCATTAAATCTGTATAAACTTTTTAATGAACCCACACGAATCACACCTACTTCTGCAACCTGTATTGATAATATTATATACTGCGACTGCAACTGTTTAGAGAAAAATATTCTCAATACACTCACTTCGGATCACTGTGGCCAGAAAGTAGTTTTAAACAATATGAATGAATACAATGCAAAAACATAAAAGAAAAGAAAGAATTTAATAAAAAAATATCGGTATCGGTTGATTTATTATCGGCGATACCGATATATCGGCTTGCCGATGTATCGGCCGATATATCGGTATCGGTATCGGTATCGTTACATCCCTACTAAATACGTTAACTTGTTTAGGTGTAACTATGATATAAACAGACAAAAAGCGAAATCAATTCTTTAATTATGTACTTAAAAAATAAGATCAGCTTTTAACATTAATAATAATACTTAGTCCAAATTATTCTCAAATTGTACAATTAGTGTTATTATTCATTTGTGACATTTGAATATCATACGAACAAAACACGAACAAAATTTGTGACAAGCAATTTTATATGTTATTACAATGATATAAATCATAAAACAGCTTAAAATAATTCGATATGTGTTCCATCAAATATAAATAGATACTGCTTATTTTCACTTATTACATGTCATGCGAAATTCGACTTTGAATCTAGGTAATAAGTTTTAATTTCGAAAAGCGTTATATTAATATGACTGAGCTTTCAGGGTTGCCAGGCAACGGATATTCGGCTTCAACGCCTTGAAGGATTTAAATCAAACAATTTTGGTCTTTACGTTCACTGTGTACAGTTTATTTTAAAAAATTACGTCTATATTTTGATAAGAGATGTATATCAACAAGCAGTATGGAAATTGAAACACTTCTAAGAAACATTATAATATCATGTCTATTTTTGAATCAACTTAAATATAATTTTTTATTTGCGTTACTATTTAAGCTTTGATATTTAGAAAATAATTTATTTAAAAATTAATTAAAAAGGCATTTAGGTATTTAATTATTTTAATTCCTCGTGCACGCTTACAACTTCAAAATGAATCGTGACTCAATAAGACATTAGTTAACTATCAGTGTTTCGAAGCTTCGTTGAAGTAGACAGACAGTTATTTCGGATAAATGCAAACATAAAAAAAAATAATCATTAATTAAGTTAATAAATAGAAAAGATAGAATCCACTAAACGTTTTTTTTTACTTAATTGGAAAAAATATTTTGGTGAATTTACTCTTCATTAAAAGTAGATCACAATTGAGTCTTAAGAACTCGCTTACACAAACTTACAAACATCCAGCTAATGTTAAGCTTAAAAGCTTGTTAAAAAGCTCCAAAACATTCGAATCATCAATGATTAAAATATTTCAACCACGTTAGAATACGCAAACAAAACCGGGTTGCATCACTAGTCTATAACATCCGAATCATAAATACCTGAGCTAATGTGCGGTGGCACACTTAATGGGCTCTTAAACATAAATCCACCTCGAATAAATCAATCAGTCGGGTGGCTCATCAAATCTGACTCCGATTACCATCAATGAGGTATTTAAATTAATATTAGACGCTTTGGAAACTTTAATTGGGGCCCCGCGATGTAACATTAGATGGGGCCCTGGTGTTGTAAATGATTGGGGCCTCTATAATGTGACATTTGTGGACATATTATAATGAAATTATGTAATTATCTTTTTTAGCACGTACCGTGCGACAGTATTTCTGTATTAACATATAAAACAAGTTACTATTGAATTGAACAGGTTTAGTAATATCTTAAAAATTATAATGTTATAACCTGTTAATTGAGTGATATTATTTTGAGAAATATTTTTATCTCCGATTCATTTGATTGATAACGTTATATTTTTAATCGTGTTAAAATTAGCCAGTACGTTTAACGTATAATCAAAGATAATATTATTCAGGTATAGGTATAACATTTTACTACATTAGCGTCCGTATATAGTAATAAATAATTTGGAAAATCCAAAAGTGCACGCCTCATAATTTTTTTTTTAATAAATATTTATTAATTATTATTTTTGTTTATTTAATAACAATTAAACCACATCGAATCAGACCCTGA
>CAJQZN010020768.1:707-10932 GCA_907164685.1 Colias eurytheme
GCCAGAACCGACTCGCTATTGTTTTACTTGCCCATTACAGAAAGGTTAAAGTGTTAAAATCTATTCAGTAGGTTAGGTTAGGTTCGTGCTGCGACCCCCTGGAAGGATTTCGTTTCGCTGGATATCGTTTAATTGAATTTCAAAAATCTGGACATTGTTTGACTGGATATCAATTAACTGTATTTCAAAAATTTGTGTTTTAAAAATCTGGCTTTCGTGCATATGGATTACGGTCATCTGGATTTTGTGCATTTAGATTTCGTATGTCTGGAACTCATTCGTCTGGATTGTAAAACGTCGTACAAATAAAAAAATGGGCAAATGAAATTCGGAGTTACGATTATTTGGCAAACAAAACTTCGAAATTTTGAAATTCGGTGTTATGAAAAAATGTCCAAACGTTTTCTGGATTATGATATTCGGAATATTAAAATTCGAGATTAAGATAGGTAACCCTCGGGTACAGATAGCAAAAAAAAATATTAATAATATCACTGTTCGCTCTCCGCTATGAATAGTCTTATTTTTCCCCATTTCGAGGGCTGTCTATGAATAACAACACAGTAAAAACTTAAACAAATAACAACGAAAAACTTAACAGTCAACAACAAGCTTTAACGATTAATAATAAAAAGTACAGAAATAACTAGCGATGCGAAACGTACGAATGCGTCGATGCTGCGAACCGTACTAAGGCGAACGCGGTACCTGAGGCGGTAAGCGGGCGGGGAGGCCGCATTCCACCCGAGCGTCTAGTTGGCTTGGTCGAGTAGTAGTATATGTTTCATCTGTCAGTTATTAACATACTATATGCAAATTTTGACATTAAACCGCTCTCCCCCGGGTCTCAGCTCAACACCCCGCGCGTCGCATTATGAATAATGTTTTTCGTTACAGCTGTGAAAATGCGTCGTTTTCATCAAATATCTCTTTCATATTTACACAATAAATTATTATGTATAAATATGCCCGATGCCAAAGTCAAAATACAATTCAAATTTGTAGAAATTAATTATAACAAATTATTTGATACATATTGTATACATATTATTCTCTACCGACTACCTACTGACGTATTTTTATAAAGCACCTACACTCGAATATACCTATCGTATATTCAAAAATAACAAACATTTCAGAAGTAAAAATACTATTCGCAAACATTCTGAAAAGTTGACAAACAATGAAAATAATATAGAGAAACAACATATTTAATCAAACATACTACAATAGATGAATAGAATGCGTCAATAATATTCAAACAGTCACGATACAAACAATGGTATTACTCGACACAATCATTCCTATGGTGATATATAATTCCCATCAGTAAAGATATCTCATAACAAGCCATTGTGAGATCGATGGAAACGAATGACATTAATCTATTCTTGAGCTCCGCAATGTAATCCGCTAAGAAATCTTTGTCCCAGAAAAACGGATATTATTTTAATACAACTGACTTTTTGTACATTTTACTCGTAAGTTTTACAGAATAATAATATAAAACGAATCTTTTCAAAAAATAAACCCATTTTTTCAGAAGTTAATTTTTTACGCTTTTTGTCATTTTGAAACCGATTTATTCATACGTGATAATTTTGAAATATTTTAGTATCAAATTTAAGATTTTATATGTACATCTCTCAAGCTAACTTAACACAATAATTTTCCCTTTTAATAAGCTTAATAGGATTAAAAGTAAATGCAGCTAAACCCTTCAACAAACAGTAATAAACAATACAGCAGAAGAAATAAAACAAATCTCTTTGGTACAATAGAGGAATAAATACCAAAATACATAAATGGGTAGTGCAATAATAACTATGATAAAGGATACACATACATATTATATATATTGTGATATAAACTAAATAAGTAAAAGGGAATAGAGATTCAAAGAAAAATACCATACTAAAATAATACATAGTAATTAATAATACGTATATAATATAAATAAATTTTATGTACGGCTAACACTGAGAAAGTGAGATTTAACCATACATTTAAAACTATTTGGTGACTGAGCATTTTTGATAGAGTCTGGCAGAGCATTCCAGAGTTTAGTAGCATGTACAGTAAAAGATCCATCATAAAAATGTGTGCGATGTTGAGGCATAATTATCCTCAACATTTCGGATGAACGAACCTCACTACATTGACCTCTAAACTCAAACCTTTCCTTAAGGTATTTTGGCGTTTTAGGGTCAAATAAAATTCGATACAGTAGTTGGAGAGCATGCGCATCCCGCCGCAAGCGAATCGGCAACCAGTTGAGCTTTTTTTGGAACTCCGAAACATGATCATATTTACGGAGCCCAAATATAAACCGTATGCAGAAGTTCTGTAGGCGTTCGAGCACATTCAACTGTTCCATCGTTAAATTTACATAGCTTACATCGGCATAGTCTAATATAGGGAGAAGGAGGGACTGAGCTAGAAGGATTTTAGTAGGCAAAGGAAGAAAGTTTCTTAATCGTCTCAGGGATCCAGCTGCTGCGTACATTTTTTTGCTCACTTCCTTGATATGAGGTCTCCACGATAAGGTTTGATCAAAAATCAAACCCAGATTTCTTACAGACTCACTATAAGGAATTATGGCACCATCAACTACAATGGGTGGCAGATTAACCCAGTTAACCCTTGCGATTAACGAAGGACTACCAATAATAATAACTTGGGTCTTAAGTGGATTAACCTGCAAGCCATAGCGGTAGCTCCATTGGACTATAGTATTCAGATCTGTATTAGTATCTTGAATAGCCTGGTGTATTTCGTCAAGAGTAAACTGTGTGTATATTTGAAGGTCGTCAGCATACATGTGGTAGAGAGACAGCAAGGTATCTGATATGGCATTAATAAAGATTGAGAACAGTAACGGGGACAGAACACCACCTTGAGGAACCCCGGCAGAGACCTCACACCAAGAAGACAAAACATCATCGATGTGTATTCGCTGCCGTCGTCCATTCAGGTAGCTCTGAAACCAATCAATTACCGGTGCGGATATATTTAGTGAACACAGTAAGCTGAGGAGAATGTCGTGGTCTACAGTGTTGAAAGCATTACTGAAGTCTAACAAGGTCAGTACTGTAAGCCTTTTATTGTCCATGCCCATTCGAATATCATCGGTTATTTTAGCTAATGCAGTGGCCGTACTATGACCTGGACGGAAGCCGGATTGGTAAGGATTAAGGAGATTATGTGAGTTTAAAAACAGTTGCAATTGATGATGTATCAACTTTTCCAGAACTTTAGAAAGGAATGGAAGGATGGAGATGGGTCTAAAGTCGGAAAAAGAGGATGGGTTATTTCTTTTGGGGATCGGTATGAGGTGGGAATCTTTCCACACCTGTGGAAATGAGCTATTGGATATGGAATAATTCAGAATATGGGTAATAACAGGTGTAACAATGTCTAGGATAGGTAAGATCATAGTACGTCCAATGCAGTCGCCACCAACAGCACTCGACGAGATGGACAATATGTTCCTTTTGACATCACACTCGGTAAATTGTTTGAAGCTAAAAGGAGGAATATTGGGAACTGGTAATTTGGAAATGTAATCTAATGTGTTATGTTTTAATTGAGTATCGAAAGAAGGCGAAGAATTAGAAAAATGTAAGTTAAGTTGTTCTATGTTTATATTAGATGGAATTGAATTATTTCGTTGTTTGCCAATAAGTTTGCGTTCTAAGGAATTTCCAAATGACAGTGGGATCACTGTTTTCAACAGAAGAGTGAATATACCGTCGCTGTGCATCTCTACAACATGTATTGCATCTATTTCTTATCGCATTGTATTTTTCTCGACTTGCATCACATTTAAGTGCTCTATGCCTCGCCTTGGCGCGAGCTTTTTTATTCAACAAAATTTTGAGATCTTCAGTCAACCATGGCGCAGGTAATTGTTTTATTTTAACTGATCTAAGCGGTGCATGCAAGTCATAAAGCTTTATTAACGCGGAGTTAAAGAACTCAACTTTTTCATCGATGCTAAGAGACAGAAATATCGGAGACCAATCAATACAGCGAGCATCTTCCTTTAGTTTTGAATCATCCATACCGTTGAAATTACGTCTTATTAATACTCTAGGTTTATGTTTAGGTGGCCGTATTCTATATGACAGAAGCAAGAGGTCATGGTGTGAAAAGGCATCAGCTGGATACTGGCCGTATTTCGAAACTAAATTGGGAGAAGAAACTATAATAAGGTCTAGGAGAGATGGGATGCAATTAGGGACACAATGCGTGGCGTTGAGAGGAAGAAGATGTAAGTTATGTGACTCAACGATGGAAACCAATTTTTGCGACCGGCTGTCTTTTTTTAAGAGACATGTATTAAAGTCTCCCATTAAAATACAGTGGTCATAGATTGGTATTAAATTATCACATATTGAGTCAAACGAAGGAAAATAATCTATTAGAAGAGAGGGGCTGTAAAAGACTGCTAGGAGAATTTTGGTAAAGGAAAGGACGACTTCAATAATGAGGTGCTCGGCTGCATCTGTAGGTGGGGGCTGGGGTGATGTACTAATAATTTTAAAGGGTATATGTGATCGGAGATATATCGCTACCCCACCACCACTTCTACCAATTCGGTCATTACGAATGAGCCGGAAGCCTGGTAAGGAATAAGAGGAAGAAGGTAAACAAGGCTTCAACCACGATTCAGAAATTAATATTGCATGAAGGCTTGTAGACTGAAACGATGCAAGCATGTCAACATAATGCGCTGGAACGCTTTGAGCGTTTATATGGACCAAATTAAATGTTTTACTATCGCCTTGAAACGCATCATTGATGGTGTCGCTTAAACTGGGTGACGTTGTACTACGATAACTACTATCACTGCCAGACTCATCAATAGAATGAAAGAAATCGCTCTAAGCGATAAGACCGCCAATTGTACTTAGTGTAAGTTATATTTAAGTGTTTGTATTTCTTGTTTTGTTATCTTTAAGTGCAATAAAGTATTTATAAATAAATAAATAAATACAGCAGTCAAAACAAAATGTTTCAAACATTGTTACAGTATAAATTAAGAAAGTTGTATGAATCGTCTGGTAGAAACTCCACGAACGGAAAACAATGTATTTTTTTCTAATTACGAGGGATTTTCTGAATTTCCCAATAGCATTTGTATAGATTGTTTATTTCTGCTGGCGCTTTTCATTCGTCTTTGCATATAACCAATAACTCAATATGCAAGATGTTGTGTTTATTAACGCAATTGTTAATTTTTAAGAGTTAAAAGACTGAAACCGAATATTGTAATAATACACCAAATCTTTAATTAAAAAACTCTACATATCAAGCAGACACACACTTCCTTATAATCTCATATCAAAAATCATTGTTTCAAATAATAAGCTAATATAAGTCAATAGGAACTTTCAAAGATTCTCAAGAATCCAATAAAGTTAAAGTTTAAAAGCGTTCCAAGTTTCAAAATGATCATTAAAACTTTGACTTACAGTCGTCGAAATTGTCCATTAAGTACTGACTGGAACAATTTTCTCGACAAACAAATGGGCGACTATTCTAATTAACGGTGTTGATGATTTTGAGGCTTCGCAGGCCCTGAGCTGGGGACTTTTTTACTTTCAAAGACTTTCATGAAAGTCGTTTGATGTCTGCAATGTTTTTTTTTATTTCGCAACGTACAACGGCTCTCTTTATAATGAGAACTCTCTTTATATTGATATACCTACTTACTATAACAATATTTCCTTTGTAACATGGAAACTTGATGAGATATTATGATCAATTAGTGTAAGCATACAATCTATCCGCAACTACCCACTACAACAATTTTACTGAAGTATTATGAAAAAGCCACAGAAAAGCAGTGCTGTGACACCAGTTTAACAACTAAACAACTTAATAAAGATTTAATTTTATACTTATGTTAACCCGATATATACGTTTATTTCAGAATTAAAATTTTAAAAACATTTACCAAACTAACAAACAAACTTTCGTTTTGCTCTAAGTATGCAGTAAATATAAATCTTGCAGAACTTACAACACTTAAAAATATGGTATTTATCGAAATAAAAAATATATTCACAGCGCCATAGACCAAATACTTATTCGTAAATTTATTGAAAACTAATCACCACAGGCCAGTCGCCGGCAGTAGACGGTCATAAACAAAGGCGTTAGAACCACCCGCTCTCGATACGATATTCAATTTCCTTCCCAACCACAAAGCGGCGCCACGCGTTCTTTGCAGTAATAGTTGTTTGTGAAAATTAGTATGAAATAAACATTTACTTGTGAATGGAAACAAGTTTGAAAGATAAGAAAAACATTCTCCATTCCTAGTCGCAAAAATGTTTACTCTTACATGAATATTTGCTCATAGAAAATATCAGGCGCTGTTAAATAAAATTGAAGGAGAAAACCCGTTTTTACAATTTAACTTGAAAGTGCAGTTTTATTTGGAAGATCTTTTTTTAAAGCAATATAAAATTGAATCTTATTTTTAAATTAAATAGACGTTTTCATTTTTGAGTAGGTATAGGAGTTATCAAAGATTAACTTACCTATACGGCATAACACAATTTTAAAGAACATGAAGTCAATAAAACTCTGAATTAAATAAGCTGTGTATTACTCAACTTAAATAACATGCCTTCATAAATTAGAGCATAAATTTAAAGTTAACCCTTGTCATTCCATTTTCCAGAATAATCTGTTATCGAGAGTTCATTACAGTGATTTCTAAACGCGTATGACCACAAACCGGACCATACAAGGCAGGAAATGAGAATGTCAAACGCACTCTCAATTTAATGCCCTCATTGGACTTTACTAAAGGACTAATATAATCCCTTTTCGTCTTTAGCGTTGTAAAATATCCAAATGGAACACTGTTTTATACTAGGTAGGTACTTTTTGCGAATGATAACGAGATTGACAAAATACCCAAAGATAGAGAACCATAGCAAAGATTAGAATTTATGAATTACAGGTTTATAACTTTATTCAGAAAGCAAGTCAAGCAAATGTGCTGTTAAACTACTTTTCATTATTCAAAGAAGATTCATTATTATTTTCATTTTCCTCAGATAAGCGTGTTAATAAATAACCATACGCAAGAACATTAATAAAGCTTAATGCGTGCAAACACGCAATAGTCTATTTCCCAGATAAATGTAATAGCGAAATTATGCAACTAAACATTTGAATTACATGTTATTAGCTAGACTTATCCCAGTAATGATATTCATAAAAGTAGTTAGATATTTAGAAATATCACTTAGGTACAAATAAAACGCATTTAATGAAACTTCTGATGTTCTATAGCAATCAAAATATAAATTTACTAGCGGTCCGCCCCGGCTTCGCCCGTGGTACATATGAAAAATAGATGTTGGTCGATTCTCAGACTTACCCGATATGCACAGAAAATTTCATGAGAATCGGTCCACCCGTTTCGGAGGAGTATGCAGACTAACATTGTGACACGAGAATTTTATATATAAGATGAATGAAATTTGTAAAATATACTTATTATCCCGTCTCAATTTCCTATAAAATTATTTTCAGATTATAATATTATGGCCAATTTTTTAATATCTGGCAACAATTTGACAATTCACAATCTATTTTATATTTCATAAGGACTAAATAAAACGTAATTTAATAAAAAAATGTATTTGTACCTTCATGTAGGATCCTCCATTCCTTTCCTCGCAGTGCCTTCGTATGTACCGTTGACAAATATTTGACATTTTGCACTCTGAAACAAAAATAAATACAATTACGACAGGTAACAAAATGTAAGTATATCGTGTGGTTTTATCAAAGTGTTCTTTAATACATCGAATATTGCAAAAGGAACATACATTACCTTTGAACAATAAGTATTAATAATAATACATATATCTCTAATTTGTCATTTTACTAGGTGCTTGTTGTCGAATCAAATGCCTACCTACTCACTCACAATAATAAATACCGACTGCAATGGAATCTATACAATTCCAAGTTTAAATGTTTTGAGGAGAAAGAAAAATAAACAATCTTTGAAGCTTGATTCCATTTTCAAATATTCATCATAATTATAAAACCTATCTCTCAAAATATATTGTTGGTTATTAATAAAAGTAAACATATAGGCTATCGCATACCATTCATAACAAAAGAAAGAGACAGATGAATTAACCCTACAACGGTTCTTCATGATTAGACAACCAGCCCAATAAGTTCACCAACAATATTGCCAGGATTAAAATAACACCACCCAAACATGTTTTGAATAAACGGATATCAACTTCCGTATTCCTTTGTATTATTTATGGTTTCTTAAAGAATCTAAAATTACGCTTCCCGTAAACAAAAGACGCGAGATCAAATAAACTGACCTAAGATGCTGTTGAAATTTTACTTGTAATTTAAAAGTTCTCATTATAAAAGTGGTAGGTAAATGTTAAAAAATGTTATGACGATTCAAAAGTGCTTTTATAAGAAGTCTAATTTAATAAAGAAATGTTTGAGTTTGAGTTTATACTAGATAGAGATAGATCACTTTTGGATATATTGAGGGACATACACCTACTCGAAGAAATATATGATTGAATCGAGCAAAGTGCATCATGTCACGCATCACGCGTGAAATCAATAAGGTATTTATTAAAATGATTAAAAACTTTTTAAAACCGCATTTCAACTCAAAGCCACATAATACATACAAATATTTCCATAATCGCGATGGCTGAACGCCCCTTCACGCAATAAACAAATTGGTCTCGCTTAAGCATTCTAGTTAGCAGTACGCAATTTCCTTACCAAAAATAAGTGTCATTTACAAAAAGGGTAGGGTATGTACGCGTGAATTATGTAGTCTCACCATAAACATCGACGATTTACATAAAGGGATGGAAGCTTTCAAGAGATGAGCGTTTATTATACGAAGCTACTTAACTTTGGTCACGTAGCTAATGCTCAATTTCAATTGGTTCAAATTTTATATTTTGGAATAAGTAATTTTGGATTTGAAGTGTTTTTGTTATCTTTAATATTGTGTTGCCTTCTTTATTTGGTTGCTGGTTCATCGCTTTCCATAAGTGACCAAAAGACAACTTAATTCACACTTTATTTATTTCCAAACATTAAACTGGCAAATGGAAAAACAAGAAGAACAAAGTTTTCTTATCACTTAATATTAGGTATAATTAAATGTAATGTATAATGAATTATCACATGCATAACATTTGAATTATTAATTAATTCATTATCTTACGTATTATATTCGACAAATACTTGCGCATATTATACCGGCGCGGCGCGGCGCGGCTGAAATTTTCGATGTTATTAATTAAAGCTTAATTTCGTTATAAATAGCTAAGTATCTGGTTCGTTGTGCTTTGTTGGTGTATCAATGTATACATCAATAACAATAAAACCAAATACATTGAAAATATTACTATACTACCTACACTTTACGAGCAGTAAACTACGAGTATAAGCCAGAACAAGACGTATTGCAAGAAAAATTAAAACTAAATTAAAAATTAAATTATAGAGTCAATCATATAGACAATTTGCATGATAGGCGTAGAATTTCAATAATAAAAACCGCCTTTATAAAATACCTCTGAAAATAAATTAAAACCACATCACATTCATCATCCACTCATATAGCTACGCATGATGTAAAGCCCAAACATTGAATACGACCAAAATATATCAGTACGATTGAACAATTTGCGATACAAATTAATTCAAATGTCGGAACCAAACACCTGCCCAAAATGAATACCGCAGGATTTGTTCATAGGTAGCGAGGGCGGAACGTGCCCATTTCAATATAATACACTGAATGATCCCACATCGCTTTGCAAATTAAACGTGTATTGTGGTGCAGCTAAAATTGAACTATTGTTTGAATTACTTATAATTAACGTTAACGTTTTTGAACGAACAATTAAAGTGACACTGGCTCATGGTTTGTAAAGAATCTATAGGCGTTATTTTCATGACTTTCAACAGCAATGCTGTGTTATATAACTATTAATGGAAATTTAATTGAAAGATTATGTATATGGACATTATTATCACAAATACAATTAATGCTACATTAATCAATTTCGCAGGTACATTTGGGAAGTCTCTAGCACTGCTAGAAGCTATTTTATTCACGTGAAAAGAGCTACATGAATTCCGATGTTCCAGAACGCACCAATTACCTCGTATTAACGCAGCTTACCGCGTA
>CAJQZN010020769.1:480-20371 GCA_907164685.1 Colias eurytheme
ATCAATAGATTTTGTAAGGCAAAAAATGGGAAATTTAATGAATTTATAACGTTCTAATTAAGAAAATCATAAGTTTTTCGGCAATTGTATTCAGCAGTTTTTAATAACGACTATATAAGGATAATAATGCGCTGATCAGATTGTGTAAATTGTAATCGGTTGCAACGTAGTGAGTGCACAAACTTAGCTCGAAATGTCTTTGGGGGAAAGAGACTTATCTTGAAGGCCTGATTAAGGTAACATAAAGTAACTTTACAAATGTGAAAAAATTCACGCGCATTGCGTATATAACACTAATTGATAAATAAGAAAAAAAAATTCAGTTTATCATTTCATTAGCCGGGAAAAAATTGTCAAATAACTTGTTGAAAACGCAATTTTGCTAGACTGCAGCCTTAACAATAGTTAGGGAAATTTCGATTGACAGAAAAATTACGATAAGTCAGGAAAAATTACTATAAGTCAGGAAAATTTCCATAAGTCGGGAAAATTTCGATAAACTGGAAAATTTCCATAAGAAAGGAAAATTTCTATACGTCAGGAAAATTTCTATAAGTCAGGAAAATTTTTATACGCCAGGAAAAATCCATAAGTGGGGAAAATTTCTATAAGCTTGAAAATTTTTTATACTTAAACAAGGAAAATTTCTATACATGAGGAAAATTTCCATAAGCCTGGAAAATTTGTTGAAGTCAGGAAAATGTTTATACGCCAGGAAAATTTACGCCATAAGTCGGGAAAATTTCGATAAGTCAGGAAAATTTTCATACGTCGGCAAAATTTCAAAAAAAAGGAAAATTTCTATAAGTCAGGAAAATGTCAGGAAGCCAGGAAATATAGAGAAAAGATATAAGCCAGGAAAATTTCTATACGCCCGGAAAATTTGTATAAGCCAGGAAAAATCCATAAGTCGGAAAAATTTCTATAAGCTGGAAAATTTCCATAAGACAGGAAAATTTCTATAAACAAGGAAAATTTCTATACGTGCGGAAAATTTCCCTTTGCCGCAAAATTATATAGATAAGGAAAATTTGTATAAGTCAGGAAAAATCCATAAGTCGGGAAAATTAGGATAAGTCAGGAAAAATTTCTGTCAGGAAAATATCCATACGTCGGGAAAATTTCTATAAGCTGGAAAATTTCTATTAGAAAGGAAAATTTCTATAAGCTAGGAAAATTTGTATATATAAGGAAAATTTGTATGTCAGGAAAATGTTTATAAGCCAGGAAAATTTCTATACGTCAGGAAAATTTCTATACGTCAGGGAAATTTCTATACGACAGGAAAAATCCATAAGTCGGGAAAATAACGATAAGTCAGGAAAAATTTCTTTAAGTCAGGAAAATTTTCATACGTCGGGAAAATTTCTATAAGCTGGAAAATTTCTATAAACAAGGAAAATTTCTTTACGTCAGGAAAAATTCTTTAAGCCAGGAAAATTTCTATACGTGAGGAAAATTTCTCTTTGCCGCAAAAATTTCTATAAGTCAGCAAAAATCCATAAGTTCCGTACACGATCATACAGCAAAAAATAATAATTTAATTGCAATTTTAACATTGTTCCGGACTGCGGACAAGGTTGCTAAATGAGATTTATTGTCGTCCCAATGTACCATTCACTTGACCGTAGTTTGAAAACTTTTGGAATAATTGTGAATTGATTGTCTTGACTGACTGGAGTAATTGCTCTAAACCGTTGTTAGGCGATTGTGAAGGTAATATTATTATTTATTAAATTAAGTATTTAATTTGATAGATAAATTAAAAAAAAAATAATCAGAGAGATAATGTAAAAAGCAGTTTTAATCCTACTAATCTTATATATAAAAATGGATCGCAAAATGTGTTGGTAAGCGCATAACTCGAGAACGGCTGAACCGATTTCGATAATTCTTTTTTTATTATATTCCTTGAAGTACGAGGATGGTTCTTATGTAGAGAAAACGTAATTATGTACCACGGGCGAAGCCGGGGCGGACCGCCAGTCTTATACATGTATCTTATATATAAAAATGAATCGCAAAATGTGTTGGTAAGCGCATAACTCGAGAACGGCTGAACCGATTTCGATAATTCTTTTTTTATTTTCCTTGAAGTACGAGGATGGTTTTTATGTAGAGAAAACGTAAATATGTACCACGGGCGAAGCCGGGGCGGACCGCTAGTATTATTATAAATGCGAAAAGTTGTGGGGATGTGTGTGTCATGTGTGTGTGTGTTTGTTACTCTTTCACGCAAATACAACTGAACCGATTACAATGAAATTTAGCACACATATAGAAAGTAGGTTTTATCCCGGAAATCCCACGGGAACGGGAACTATGCGGGATTTCCTTTGAAAACGCGGGCGGAAATCTAGTGGTTAATAAAATTTAAAAGAGCAACTACGTATAACAAAAATTGGGCACCCATCCAATTTATGAGCGCCCCGACGGTGGCTTAACCTCGTTTTTTATTTGTTGTTTTAAGGGCGTAAAACGGGATCCTATTACTTAGACGTCGCTGTTTGTCACCTGGTTGCAAATTATGAACCGTGATATACATCGAAAATTTTCAATGTCTGAAATTTCAGAAATATATTTCTATTACCGCTATAACCACGTTATAAAAACGCAAAATAAATCGGTTAAGAGCGAGTCGGACTCGCGACTTGTGCTTGTTTATAGAAAAAATGGAAAAAATGTTATTAAGTTTTTCTTTAGCATTTCAACTTGAGATTCATTAGATATCAAATACAAAATGTGGTATTGTTGTGTGTGTTTGAATCAATGGTTTGTTTCTTTCTTTCAAAATAAATACAAACCTGTTCCTTCTTCCCCGTGGCTTTAGCGAGAGTCGCATCAAGTTTGATACAGCCGCGGCCAGCTTCCAACTGTCGCGCAGTAACATACTCCTTAATCGTCTTCCGAACTTCGTTCGCAGCTAAGGCTGTGCCTTTTCTGTGTGGAAGAAAAAATGACATTGTAACAGTATAAATAAAAAAGACGGGTTGCACTCCGGGAGTGCCGGCAGAAGTGAAATCTTGATTATTAACGTTCAGCACGTTTGATATTTTGGAATGGTATCCGTCTTACGCTTTTTGATCAGGTCACGTGTCCTGACGCGAGTTTAAGATTTTATACCTTTACAGAAAAAGTGCTCAACGCCGCTAAAGAAGTTTTCACTTCAAAAAATTTAGGGGAAATTTTTGGTGTATCGATATTTGAAAATACTGGATTGCATAATAAAAATTACAATGCATGACAATGATAGACTTTTTAATGTAATAATTTACAAAAGGGTTGATTTTTGTAATTTTTTTTGCATCCAGTGTAGCACGCTTGAATTGTATTTTTATAACAAAACTAATTGAATTTTAATTACATTTTACAAATTAAAATTAGGTCTTATTAAAATTATCTAATTAAAAATCCTAATTAATTTCTTTTAACGAATGCTTATAGGGCTGAATTGGATCATTTGATAGTGAACAAATTCACCTCTTTTGAAAGTTTTAAAAATGTCTGCAGCTGCAGAGATAATAACCAACAAACAAAACCTTTCAAAAGCAAATGATTTAATTAGCTTCATTTGAGCGTCATTTCGTTAAAATTGTGTAGGATATTATCATTATGAAATATTAGCTTTTCCAGTTGCATAAAGTTGAGAAAAAAAGTGGTTGTCAACAATTCTTTATTTTCTTCTTAAGCGCTTCTTAACGAAATTTATTTAAAAAAATATATTTTTGAGTTTTCTTACAACGTTAGGTATAGGCCGATTAAGAAGAGCTGGAACGTCAACACATTTACACATTGCACATGTGTAGTGTCTGTGAAGACGCGCGCGGCGTGACGTCATACTGCATACGCATCATGAAAAGTCTGCACGTCTCTCTCGCGCGCAAACTTCAAAAATATTCGACGAGATACTATTCGCGGCACGCGGATTAGAATATTTTTTTACTTTATCTAGGTTAAATTATGTAACAATTTTAATAACTTTTGTAAGCAAAATGTAAACGCCGTAAGTTAAAATTTTCATACATAGCTGAACAAGACAGCTTTTAATGTAATGTAGCCTTATCTCTTACGTGCTAGGGTTACGCTTGTCTTGTTTCTTGGGAGTGAGCGCATTTTTAGAATAGTTAGTGTTTTTCAATTGAGTTATTAAAGTGAAACTTTTATTACATCGTCTCAAACTTTTTGGTCTGTGTAGCGCATGTCGCGTGTATCGCGGCTGCCGAGTAGGTATACCTACTCGGCAGCCGACCGTCACGCGACATGCGCTACACAAAACAGTGTTCGGAACCGTTCGAACAGTTTCACTTTTACCGTGGTTTCATAAAACCACACAACGTTTTTTTTTAATTATAATTTTACATATAAATTATGCGAGCTTTCATAATTATATTTGTATATATTTATCTACAACGCACCCATTTAACAATTCAAGTCTACACTTAAAACTAGAGTCGCATTTATTTTTGAACATACTGTATAGTAAAATTGCATAAGTGTGAGTACTGTGAACATGCCAGCTTTCCTTAATCGACCTGTACGTACTTGAGCGGCGCGAACAGATCGGCGACGTTCTTATTTACGACGAAACGTCGGGAAAATAATATAATGAATAAATCGCGTTTAAAATCTTTAATTTCTAAATTACTATGACATATAACTAGTACATACTTGAGCGGTGCGAACAGATCGGCGACGTTGGCCGTGATGCTGTACAACTCGCGCACTACGGGGGGCGCGGGGGCTTCGTCGCACACACTCTTAGAGGGCGCCGGCTTCACTGCAGTGTGTGCGCGCACTACAGGGTGGGAGGGCACTATGCGCACAACTGCATCTACGCCCTTGTCGATTTCCTTCACTTCGAGGAGGCCCTCCTGAAATTAATTTATTCTGCATTAAAAATAATGTTACAACAAAATGAAATGTTTTATTTATAGAAACCGTGAAGTATGTTAAGAAATAACTTTAATCACAAATCATTAATTCGATATTCAAGACTTAGCATTTTAATACAATACAATAAAAAAATTCTGATGTTTGGTGCCGTTGCATATAAATATTTAATTTTTATTTTATAGTCTAATAGACCTTAATATTAATACCAAGTTTTTATACCCTTTGCATAGCTTCCAGAAACTTCCCCATCTTTTTAAATGTCGACTTTTTGACGTCGAGCGTGCGATCCGATGGACATAGGGGCATCAGATAGTTTCTGGAAAATTATAAACATTCCCTTATTATTTACAATATTTTATTAGAAAAGCCTTTTTACATCATCAATATATTTTATTTAACTTATCTGTGAAAATACAATTATGGAACTTCACTGTATAATCTTAACAACAGAGTGCGTTTTATAATCATGAATTACGCTTGACATAGTACATTCAATTATTGAAAAAAAATATTTTTAACAAATAATCAATATATCAATATATATATTATAAAGGCGAAAGTTTGTAAGGATGTATGGATGTATGGATGTTTGTTACTCTTTCACGTAAAAACTACTGAATCGATTACAATGAAATTTAGCACACATATAGAGGGTAACTTGGATTAACACATAGGATAGTTTTTATCCCGGAAATCCCACGGGAACGGGAACTATGCGGGTTTTCCTTTGCAAAAGCGGGCGAATCCGCGGGCGGAAATCTAGTAATAAAATAATAATAATATAAACTAACATGTAAATCGATAGAGTAAGAGAAGCCTCACCAGCGAAAGCTCGACTATAACTTACTTATACAAAAGATTAGTTTTCAGTGGTAGTTCTATATCCTTTGCATGCAGTTTGAGGAAGGACAGCAAGCACCATCGGAGCAGACCATCCATGTCATCTGGTATCCTGTCTTCATCTGAGTCAGAACATTCTGGAAAAATTTCACATTATGTATTAGTCATGTTTTGAATTAAATTCTCTACAATGTACAATACATTGCTATCAGGCACAATGTATATTTCCCATCACATCTTCTCATTAAAAATATCAGTAGACAACACTTCTAACTTCTAGATTAGATTATTGATATTAAACAGCATACTGTTTTTTCTGATAAGCCTGAAAACACATTTTGAACTATTATCATAGGTGAGTGAGATTTTTTAACGTTCTATCAAATTTAAAAAAAATAACTTTTTTAATGAAATAGAGACAAATTAACAAATAAAATAAAATGCACAACAAAATCCTTGCATTTCAAAGTTCCTACAAAGATAAGCCAATTTATTACATTACCAAGTAATCTATTGCGAATGATAAAAATTTTACAATACTCAAAATACCTGTAGCTATGGTATCATCTAATTGTTCTTCAACAACTTCAGTATTACTATCAGGAGGCTCCTCAATTACTTTTGGTTCATTTGCTTGAGGTACAGTTTCTCGCACCAAACTTGGCCATTCCTCTTTCACAGGATGAATATTTAACTGTTAAATGTATTTATTATGCTGATTATTGTTTAAAAGAGATTTTTTATATGTACAACTATAAAATGACTATTTAAATCACTTTTTTCTAGTAAACATTTGTGTCAAAGTAGTATTATTACACTTTTTTTTACAATCCTTATAAATTGGTTAAAAAATTTAAAACTTAAATAATTAATATTGAATTTCTAAAAAAATATAAACATGCAAAAATAATGTTAGCAACTTACTTGTCCAATTTCATTAGTAATATTGTCAACAATATTTGCAACGGAATGTTGCATTTTGGGCAGTTCAATTTTATTGAATTTCAGATCCTTACACAATAGATCTCCATAAACATGTAGCACTTCTAAACAAACGCCCCTGAAATAAAAGTCAATTAAATTAATGAATTTAATGATTATTTTTCTTAATTAACGCGCTGTATAAAATAAATGTGCACTATAAAAAAATTTCATGTACTACAGAATATGCTGAAGCCTGAAATAATGTTATTAGCAAAATCACTAACTATACTGATAAATGCACTATGGGTATTTCTTATTTTTGCTTACATAGCCTTCTCTACCCTAAAATATAGCAAATCTAATGTTAATATCTCGCAGATTAGCTATTTACATACAATTTATATAATGAAAATCAGATATATGTACTACTAGTGGTCGGCCCCGGATTCGCCCGTGGTACCTACATGTTTAAACTATCCTATCTCTCAAATTGGATTGAACTGCACATGGTGTGCGAATTTTATTATAATCGGTTAAGTGGTTTAGGAGTCCATTGAGGACAAACATTGTGACACGAGATTTATATATATATTAAGATTAATAAATGTCTCAAATATAATTATAATGAATAAAACAGAAAATTACCAACATAGGTGCTATGAGCATGTCTCCCGATGACATGGTAGCCCTGCCGACAATGCCAGCGGCTGCATTATCAATAGTACATGCAGAGAGCAGAGCACCTTTTGAAAAGCGAGGAAAGTTGGCCGCATCTGTTGTGACTACCCCAGGGGCATATAACGGAGCACCACCTTGAACCTGGATTTAAGGATATTTATTTTATAGCATAACTTGAATTGATAAGGGATGAAAATAATATATAATCAGTTAAGTATTATGTTATTTACTTAGTAAGTAAGTAAAATATTATGTTAAGTATTATATTATATCATATGTCATAAACAATCTATTAATAAGTGTACCAATTATAAGAAGATTTACAAATTTAAGATAACTTATGCTATAAATAATTTATGAAAAGTAGGTGGAACATATAAGTTGTAGAGATTTTTTGAAGAGAAAACTTTTTTAGCGGCGTTGGGTATAAAATCTTAAACTCGCGTCAGGACACGCGACCTGATCGAAAAAGCGTAAGACGGATGGATATCAAACATGCTCAACGTTAATAATCACTTCTGCCGGCACTCCCGGAGTGCAACCCATCTTTTTTTTATAAGAGAGGAGGCAACAGAGCAGGCGCGACGGGTTATAATAATTGATAATAATTCTACAGTATCTTACCTTATTTAGCACAGGTGAATGTATAACAATAGTTGGCACAAGATCTGGTACTATCCATAGGGCACATACTGTGGGCACTAATAATTCTTCAACTTCAATAATCATCGGCACTCCATCTACCACATAAACGCCGACGGTGTCTCCCGAGTGAAGAACTAATTTCATTAAACTACTAGTTGATTTATTAGGCACAATTTCCTTTATCCTTTCTTCTGGAGCCGATGGATACTTCTTTTGAATCCGTTGTATTAGATTTTTCCTGAAAAAACACATAAATTCGTAAGCTGGCACATTTGAAAGGATTCCTATCGGAACAGAACAAAATGGAACATACTTCTCAGAGTTTTTTAAAGTATTGTTTGATTTTAATTTATAAGGTTTTGCAAACATTTTGACGTGCTGTGCAGGTTAGAAAAATCACTTAAATAGTATATTTACACAATAAAACCATATATTTTCCACGCTTGGCGGGATGTTTTGCCATATATGACATTAGACATTACAACATATGATCGAGTGTCAAAAATGAAGGATAGTGACAGTGACGACTTGTTATTGTCCAGAAACGTTCAATTTTCAATATTTATTCAATAACATGGTAGTCTTTATTAAATTGTTAATTAATTGTAACTGCTTATTATCTGATTCAATAGTGATTAAAAGATTCTGTCTGCAGTTCTATTCTAATTTCAAAATTCTCTCTAATTAAAATTATTAAAAATAGAATAACACTTGGTAAAAAAAAAAAATTGAGGATGAATACGTTTCTTTTGGGAGAAAAGAACGAAATGAGATAATATAACCATGTTTTAATTTCTTCAATCTGCGTATAAATCAGCCACTGATGAAATTGATATCGGATATCCGGGATAATATCTATCCTATTTCCTTTCTCAGATCTAGACTATCTTTTAAAAAAAATATGTCATCCAATGAGAGACTGTTATTTTCGCCTTATAATATAAGTAGGGATTTATGTACATATGTACGTTTTAACATGTTTAAAATGCTTTTTAAACAATAATCTCTATATTCTAGAATATAGAACCACCTAATTATTATTAATACCTATTATTATTTCTGCACTTTACATTTACAGTGCGCAGTTACATATTATAATTATTTTATTGTTAGTGCGTAATTATTATACAATGTTATCTTCTAGTAAACATCAGCCCACACCACCCCCATGGTAATTACATTATTTACACCAGGATCTTGTAAATTACATACATACATAAATAAATTAATAAAACATTAATCATTTAAAAAGACAAGAAAACTAAAATAAGAAAATAATGTGATGATTTGTGATATACAAACGTTCTTTACACTTAACAACGATAACAGAAAAGTTAAAAGGAATAAGGAACTTTTTTGTGAGTACATAATATACATAAATAAATACAAATAAGCGGTAAAAAGTTGCCAAACTTATTCCATGATAAAAACGTGCAAAAATCATTTAGGAAAATTATCTTTATATTTAAATATTTAGTGCATTATTAATAGAATGTCATTAATTCAACGCAAAAACGAACAAAACTGCCTCAGTAAACGCACATAGTCGTAGTAGGTATGTTACGTTAATACCAAAGTTTCAAAAACCAGGGTATTAACTCCGGGAGCCGGGATAACTCCCGCATTGCAGTTGCAATACTGCAATGCAGTTCACTCGATACTCGTATGTGGTACTTTGATTAGTTTGGGAGTTATTGGAATGAGTTTGATTTATTATGGGATTCTGTGAGACTTGTCGGCGAAGAGGTTAGGACGGCTACAAATTAAGTCTTTTTTATTCGAATTTCTTGAAGATAAGGACTAAAGGAATCACCCCCAAGTCTTGGAAAATACGTACTTACCTAAATATCTCGGTTTGATCATGTGCTGTTTTTATGACAGGTTTGCTTTTTTATTCGATTTGTTCTTCAATAAGCAGCGAAGACAATGCTATCATCGATCACGATAATATCTCGAAGAAAATCAGATAAACATCAAGCTGATTGATTATGAAGGAAGAAGTAGATTCAAAATTGTTACCTTAATAATCCACATAATATTACCACAACGTATAATAGACGTACAAAATATTAATACAGTCCCTTTGAAATTTGAATTTCATTTTGTTATAACGTTTGGCAATGTGATTGGATAAGGCACCATTTTCCAGATATTTGACATAAATTCAGTAAAATCAAGCAATTTTTAGTTTATGTTATGTATTTCAAACGCAATGCATGTTGCAGTGAACGTCATGTAGTTATTTAGTAAAATATGGTAAAATACCTACATAAAAGTATATGTATATAGAGCTCGTTATTCCCTAAAGGCCCAGTCTTGTGTGAGTTCTAGCCTATACACCCAATGCTTTCTTGACCTTACCGTCTGAAAGCCTTTTCACTAGCGCTTTACAAGTGGAAATGTGTCACTGGAACGATCTTGAGGCATTTTAAAAAGGTTTTTCGTTAATTACAGTCCCCTGCTGCTAATACAGTAGAACCCCGTTAAGTCGAACCTCGATAAGTCAAAAACCTCCAAATCTCGAAAAAATGTTTTGTTCCCTTCCCTTCAAACACCAAAACCTCCATTACTTGAAATCTCTACCCTCTGTTAGTCGAAATAATCACCGTGTCCCTCCAAGCCATTTTGGTACATATTTTCACTCTATAACTCGAAAAATTAAATTTGACCTCTGTATGTCGAACATAGCAACTTTTTTTTTATTTTACAACCTTTACAACTTGATCATTAGGAATTTATCACCTTTATTGTTTGAACAAAAATAAATTACCGACTTTAAGAACGTGCCGACAATGTAAGTACACTATTGTTTCTTAGAAAACATTTTAGGAGTATATGATAATATGTAAATCTATGACTCACGTAAACACGTGTTTGCTTGATTGGTGTCAGGTGTTCAAAATCCTCCATAAGTTGAAAACTCTATAACTCGAATTTTTTGGCGTCTCCCTTGGTATTCGACTTATAGGGGTTTCACTGTATATTCTTACTATAATATGTTCCCACAGTTTTATTTATGTACCTTCCTCTTGAATCACTCTATCTATTAAAAAAAACCGCGTATTAGTATATAGTTTATTATGTTTTAGACAAAGCGGGCGAAGCCGCGGGCGGAAAGCTAGTTATATTTTATATCCCACTAATATTATAAACGCGAAAGTTTGTAAATATGGATGGAAATTTGGTATGTGAAATAGGTATGTAGCTAAAGACCCAGAATGAGACATTGGCTTCTTTTTATCCCGGACATCCCTCAGGAACGGGAACTATATAATATGTGGGATTTTCTTTAAATACGCGGACTGAAATCTGGTTTAGAATAAATATTTTTTATTCTATGCGATGCGAAAAAGAGTTAGATATATCACAGGCAACACAATATACTATCATAAAACAATGAAGCGTAGGATTTAAGTGGTAATCGGCTGAGACTAACACTTGGGCACGCTCGGCGATAATGAGGGTGTGCTGGATACACTGTAATCATATTAGTAGGGTGGATTGTGTGTGCTGAGTGTAAGCGGATTGTCAGTTTGTATGTCTGTCATGTTGTAGCTCGGGAAGGGAAGTTCCTATTTGGAAATTGATAGATACATAGTTGTTTATAGTGGTCATGAAATTGCGCATGATTTTGTTCATAATATTAACATTGTATAAAAATAAACTATAATTCGTTGGGTAGGAAAATCGCTACACACATTGCGTTTATTTCGCAATGCCAGCGTAAATTTATATCTAAATAGGAAATTAATTAAAACTTCCTGCCTCTACAGTTATAATTGCATAAGACCTTAGCCTTAGTAATTAAGAAATTATATAAATTGCGTATTAAGGCCTATTTAATATTCATATTCATTTTGAAAATATTTGTTTCTATTTTGATATTAAGCAGTAAGTAGGTATATAAAATCGTAGTATCAAAAATATCTATTGTGCACTTGATTGAATAATGAAAAGCAATAATTTAACAAAGGTACCATTAAAACTGAATCTTATCCCAAATCTAATCTTATCTCAGTTTAGCAGTTCTCAACATAGCCCGCTAAAGGTGCGGCCACACGGGGGTGTAGCCGGAGCCCGGACTTCCTGTGCTGTGTGCCCGCCGTGTGTGGCCACACCTGTTGCCAAGTATCGGCTCAACACTTTGATATCCACATTACGTTAAGTGATCACAGGCATTGTGCAACACTGCGAAACAATAGCCATCGACGCGTCGAGCATTATCAACGAGATTTCTAACTCATTTTGATAATGAAAGTTTTTGTATTTTTTTTTATAAGTAGCAAAGGTAAATTGGACTTTTTGGCTATGTCTGGTGGTTTTTGCTTTTCGATTTTCGAAGGTAGATAAGTAAGTTAGATAACTATCGATCGAAATCGCACTTCAAACTTCATATATCTAACTAACTGTATTTTTTATTTCCATCCCTATTCAGTGATATTGTGGAAAAGATTTGTGTAACTGTTGAGCTTCGGTATGTTAAGTGCATTTGAGTTTCCAAAGAATTCGATAGCAAATAAAAGCGAGGAAGTTCAAAGTTTCCGAGAGTACCTTGATATTTGTTGAGGTGAACTAAATAAACGAGTAAACATAAACTTTACTACGTATTTTTGTTAGAAACGAATGTTTGATCTTTTTGCGATGTTGTCTATTGGGCATTGGCGTCAATTGAGATATTATCATATTAAAAGGACTTAGGTAAAATAACTAAATCCGAAACAATTATCTCTTCCTGGTCCTGCATAAGTTGAATATGAATTTGGAGATGGATATGCACGATACCACGATTACTGCTTCTTCACGTAAGAACTAGAGGAAGTCCGATGAAACAGATTATATTCTGGATTTACATTTAGGCACAGATCTGTGCATTTAGGCATATTGTAAACATTTCTCTATAGTCTATGCCCTTGGGGGTTGGACCATAACAAAAAGTACCTACACGATTATAGCATACAAAACAACATTCCTTGTATGGTGTAACTCGTAAGTATACCGTGGAATGAAGATGTCATTGTTAAGATGTAACTGATCAACATACAATGCAACGAATATAGGTTTGTCGGGATTGCTGTCGACTGTTGAGCAACGAATTCTTTGGCGAAATGAATAATAAACCCTTATGGGACAGAATACATTGATTACATGAATGTATACAACTATTATGTCCATTGATGTGGTTTATTTATGTGTACTTTAGTTTGAGTGTGCCTTACCATTATAATGTCATGAACCTACCATAACTAGGCATTTCAATTTAAAATTACTAAGTATAAAATCTATTTATCTGGTCTTACTGTGTGTTTATTTATTAAAATAAGAATCACATTTATGGTTAATCGACCATTAGAAAAACATTAAAAATGCTTTCGTCTTTATAATATGAAGACGAGTACGAAATATAAGTAATTTTATCATCTCTGACGCAAATCTGTCAGAATTATGAATGCAACTTTCTCTTATTAGCGACAATACGTCTTAAAACGCAAAAGAAAGTTAAATGAGAAATATAATCCATTTTAGGTACTCACATTACATAGCAGTTATTATGTGAACTTGCGTATTACGGAATATTATTTTGACAAGGTTATTGTCTCGAAGTTTTATTGCCTACTGCTTGGTTTGGTTTTGGTTTCATATCCGCTCTCACGGGTGATGTTTTTAAACTCTGGCGACAATTGGATCCTTGAGTAAAAGATAAATTATCTTATTACTGGTGTTATAACGCATTGTAAGAATTTATTTATATTTTATAAGTTTAAGGAAAGGTTTGCAGTTTCCCTTAAGTATGCCATTTTTGTGTGATGGAACAAATGCACGATATTAGATAATAGATAGGTAGGTATGTACGACACGTATTATACCTTAGAGTTACCTATTTGTTACAGTTTTGAAATTAAATTTATCTCACCAAGTGACCAGCAACGGTAATGGATTATTTTGGGATATTGATCTCAGGACTAAGTTCGTACTTCGTAGCAGGATCACTTTTCACACTGCAGCAAAATTACACACTAATAGATTTACTCTACATAATTATATTTTCGGGTTACATTATGTAACGTAATAAAGTTTCCACTTACCCACACGTTTTTCTTCATTGGCATCGTTGTTATCTTCAGTTTATGATTATCACTTTAATTTTCTCTAAATCGGGATAATAATATTATGGCCCTTTATAGTCACTTAGCATTTATATGCTATAAGAGGACTAAGTATTGATCCTTCGCACCAGTAAGCAGGGACACACCTGAGTGACCCACTAAACGGAAGCCACTTGGATGACGGGAAACGATGCGTTTTTTCGAGTGTAGTATCCTCAACCTACCTACATTTTATGTATTACTTTTACGTTTTTGTTTTATTATATTGAATGGGTGAGCGAAGTTTACACAACTAAGATAATTATTGTTTGTTTATTTAGAGATGTTTTTTTATTATTTCTACACGATAGAGGTAACTGAAAAACTACCTATTTGACTTTATTCAATTAGCTTTGAAAAATATTATTTAAAATTCGTCAAATTTTAACTGTCTTATTACAGTTATCATGGATTTTATAAAATTATTTAACCTCAATATGTAAGTTATTATAAAAAATGTACTTGTTTAAACAATTAAAAATACTTGAAATAAGAATAAATGAATATTAATAATCTAACTTTTGTAAATAGTTTTTTTATTTTATCACGGACAAACAAAAGATATTAAATATAATAATTTCATTCCCACATCATATTATGTCTGACGTCTCATTGTTGTACGTAAAAATATTATAAAAATTTGAAAATAAAACGTACGGTCTATCAATTTTCTAATAAGTGCTAGCACACGCACGCGTGTACACGTTTTCGAAAAGATAAATACGGTGGTTTTATGAGGTCCAATTTTTAGAACTCAACCACAGAATTTAAAAATTAAAAATGTCTCAAGTCCAAACATCTAATTTTCTGTGAATAGGGAACAGCGATTCCCATTTCCCACCCGCGCGTAGTCTGACTGACGCGGACGGCTGTTGCCTGTTGTTGTTCACGCGAACTGCGAAGTTTAATTTATATTTTCATTCATCATTTAACCGTCGAGCGCGTCGCACGTTCCTCAGCGCCGCGATTTTCGAATTAAAACGATCGTAAAATAACACGCGAATTTTAAAATAATTAATTAGTGAGTGAGAGTGGAGCTCGAGCACTGTTGTGGAACAGCAGTTATGTGTGCATTAGTTGTATGCTGATTTAATTATTTTGGTAAGTTTTCTATTGTTTATAGTTAAGTGCAGTGATCTTGTTTTAATTACGGCTAGATTACTTTTACGATTATTTTTTATGTAGGTATATATTTCTGGTGACTGTGATAACCCTTTCAAAAGGTTACTTTTTACTTTATCGGGTAGTGCTATAGAGAAAAAGTTTTGTTAATTATGATAATATAATTAATAATACATATTATAATAATGTACATAACTACTTAGTATGTACCTACTATGTATTTAATATTTATGCGATATGTTATACCTACTTACCTAATTTACAGATCCATCTTCTATCTAATTGATAATTGGTAGGTACCTATATTAGGTATGTTATTATTTATATTAAAAAAAAACAATCAAATCTTATTAGGTTGTTTAGTTACTAGGTATGATTTTAGGTACCTACTTAGACAATCTGGCGAAAGTTATAGCAGTTTTGTTTACACAGATAGGTACATATTAAGCAGTATTGCAAAAATGCAATTTGTGTTAACGTGGACTTCTTTTGCTTAAGCTTCTTAAATTATTATTATCTAATTACCCGAAATATTTAAATAATAATAGTAGAATATTTTTTAACACTGACACCTTTCTGCGAAATACCTATTGTAATACTGTGTTATTATTAAACTAGCGACCCGCCCCGGCTTCGCACGGGTGCAATGCTGATACTAAATACACTACAGAAAAATTGTGAACGTTGTATAGGTATAAAAATATAGCGGCCCGCTCCGGCCTCCGGCATCGCACGGGTATAAAATACATAGCCGGGCGGCCGCAAACGCTACGTCCTGCAATTTTTAAATCTGTAATATCTTCGTAAATATTCACTTAAATCATACGGTGTAAAGGGCCATATAGATCTATATTAAATGAACAATGTATCCATGGTATTTAATTGGTTAAGGATTAATGCTGTATTGGTTAAAATCGCTTCGAAAATTAGCCATTATTTGTCGTAAAAAGTAAATGACAAAAAAAAGTTATTGTGGGTTATCCATAAGAGATAGACATATACCATCGCGGACTTTTCTGTAGACCTTTTCAATGTGTATAATACTTAGTACATTATTTTGATAAAACTCGTAGGGTTCAGCCTGCGTTTGCAATGTAAGCGGAATAAATGTAATTTTTTACGACATCACATTAGAAACCTCAAAAATAACAGTACTTCTCCACTACTTAATGGATCTTATTATACATATAAACCTTCCTCTTGAATCACTCTATCTATTAAAAAAAAACCGCATCAAAATCCGTTGCGTAGTTTCAAAGATTTAAGCGTACAAAGGGACATAGGGACATAGGGACAGGGAAAGCGACTTTGTTTTATACTATGTAGTGATAGCGACTGTTAGAAATGTAAAATGTGTATCCTATAGGTAGGCATGTATATTGTATTGTATTTCATTTATAAATCATCATTGAGTTAGAAGTTTTCATGAGTTTCGACTATAATCGCATATAAATGAGCGTAATCATAGCGAGATCATAATTCATTAGTCATTACAGATAAAATCATCCAGTACATGTAACTCCAATGATAGTTTATCTACATTTAAAAGAAACCCGTCTAACCGTACATGTACATAATGTTTGTAATAAATACACGTACAAAAAATAATAATATACCTAATTACCTAGGTAACATCTAAACTATTCCTAAGTGTACCTATTAATATTTTTAAAACCATTACATTATACTAGGTACCTAACTAGGTATGTACTTTTTATTTAATAATATTAACAACGCTAAAATGTCTTCCCAATTAACTGCACCAATATAAGAACACAATTTTTGCATACCTGTCACCCTAAAAAGGTACCCTTGATAAGATAACATTCTGGAAATACCGAGCGTGAAACAAAAGGTTTTTGAGTATTTAAAATGAATAGTAATAATCTTCTTCCAGTTAATAACGGAGTAAGTTAACAAATAGGTAATAACAGTGAGCAGGTAGACAGCATTAGACAGGTTTAGAATAAATAGAGTTTCAAAACAAGTCCATTTCACACCCCCTAAATGTTGTTTCCTGTAGAACACGCAAATACTCAAGTCAACTTTACAAGTCTGTAAATGATTGTTGTATAATACAATATTAAATAAGTAATACAATCTTTTGGAAACAATTTGTCCATGTTTGCTAGCTAAGGCGATTGCGAATTTTATTGAGAATATTATAAAATAATTTGGAAAATCCAAAAGTGCACGCCTCATATTTTTTTTTAATAAATATTTATTAATTATTATTTTTGTTTATTTAATAACAATTAAACTACATCGAATCAGACCCTGAAATGAAAGGGTTCTATTCCTGAGCATACTCAAGCGTAAGAGAAAAAAAAAGACTCGATTAGTAAAGTATTTCGGTCGCTATCGTGTTAACAAGAAAAAGGATCCGCACATACAGACACACGGACGTCCAAGACAGAACTTTTTTAAACTGTTTTTTAACTAGTTTAAATAACAAAAATGACATCAAAAATATCATGACCGTTAAAAATTGTGTTTTTTCTTAATATATGTGTGTATGTATTATCTTACAAGTGCAATGTATGATACATAAAGACATTTTAAGTTTGAAAAATCAGATGTTTTGCGCGAAGTGACAGTAGTACCCACCTCAACGCTTCGCGAGGCGTGCAATACGTACAGAAAGTAGGTACGTCGTACGTCTCATAAATATACACGTCGCGTCGTGTGGGTTTATACTCTGTCCATTATATTATTTGCTTTTTGACAGCTTCACGCCTATGAAGGATTGTATTGTCTATGTTAAAATGTCATACAAATAATTATCGTTCTTCATGGACAGGTCCCGCCCACTTAGTGATGTCTACACAGAATTATTCAATGATGGGTCGATAGATTATAATAATCGATAGAAATACTCTGTAAAATATATCCGATACAGAAAAACTCTTCTATTATGTTATATAATTTAAACGTAAAGACAACCAAATTGTAAGATAGAAACCAATAAATAATAAAATATTAGTTTAGTTTAGTTTTAACATACAATGCATAGATATGTGGTCTTATTATTACATATCTTATTAGTATGTTTACGTTGTAATTATTATTTACGTACCTGATTCGATTTATGATAATATTTTGAATTTATAATTGAAATGGTATCACAATCGATAATCTTTTGAACATCACTTCTGGTATCACCCGTCGAGCTGTCAAAAAGCAATTCTTATAGTGGACAGACTATAAAAATCATTTAAAAGTTCTCAAAATACAAAAGCAAGGCATAAGTATTAACTATTAAGTGAAGGACTTTTTAGTAATTATACATTTGTATACCTTAAGAAAGTTTCAATGGCGGAGTTATGAAAATTACATAAGCCTAAGTGCTGCAAAACACGAGACGTTGCTCTTCGCAAGCTCAGCGCCAAAACAATGGCCCTTTGACAAGAAAGGCCTTTTGGATCCGCTGTCTTGGCTTTTGTATAGCACTATACACTACAGGCTTTTAATGATGCGAGGCTAAATTAAAACTTCGCTAAGAAGAAGTCTTGGGTACCGAAGAGTTTAAGAAGAAATAAACTATGGAAATCGCCGGGAATAAACCTACGTGAAAATACTTAGTACGTATGTATTTTATACAAATCATTGACTCGACCAAAAATAAAAGAAAATTAATTATGAAGAAAAAAAAATCAAAAAAAGAATATAAACATTTTGTTTATTGGTTTCCCGGTCCAACTAATATTTAAAATTCGAATGTTGACGAAGTGAATGGGTGGTATTCAATCACGCGGTTCGCCAAAAAGGCTTGTAAGTTGTAGGATCTGCATGATATTTGCCATACATAGAGCTTTTAGTCTGAAGATGATGAGCAATAAATCCTTTACTCAGATTGATGTGTGTGTGTAAAAAATAGAGCATCACTAGATTATGAGAAAATTATGGAAATAAACTGTTAAACGGTTACACATGGTGTATTCCCGGTCAACGTAACATCCAAGACTTAAAAAGCTACTAGTCTTGATTTACAGAATGGCGATGCGTAAACGTTCACTCTGTAATAAAAAATACCACATATCGTAGTACGATTTCATCAAAGATAACGAGGAATAAATTACATAATTCGTACGCATAAGGTCACCCGCTACAAAGGTTAAACGATTGTCGATAAAATTGATTAATTAAATAATGTAAAACAAAAGCGGCGTAATTATTGCATACAGAACCAGTCCCGCTTTTTGCGTTCTCGTACGGCGAATGCCATCTCCTTATTGGCCTGGCCGCCTGGTAACTCGGCGAGCAAAAACTTGGCCAAATTAATAACCTCCTCAGTACTTATTACGCGTTGGTCCTTCGAACCCGGAAATATGGATGTAAAAGTTACTTTACTGGTAAAAAACATACATTATATCTAGAGTTTACACAATGTATTGTTCGCTTAAAATGTATGTCTATGAGGTTTGCAATAAACTTATTTATTTTGCTTCTATTTTGATAATATAAATAGCAATTACCTATAGGCAAACGATACATATTGCACAATTAATTTTTTTTTAATAATCTTCATCTGGGTAGTCATCGATCAATAAAACATACAGTATTTGATCCCTATTCAAAATAAGATTGTATATGAGCGAGATAGAGCGGGCTCCAAGGAGATGTTCGTTTGCATAAATAGCGGACCT
>CAJQZN010020772.1:3618-16811 GCA_907164685.1 Colias eurytheme
AGCTACCCCAAAAACCATGAAAATGACACCCATGACGAAAAGATGTACAATTTTCGTCGGCGCCATCTTGGATTTCAGTTTTGACCTCATATTCGTTAATAGCTACCCCAAAAACTATGAAAATGACACCCATCACGAAAAAAGTCAAATTTTCGTCGACGCCATCTTGAATTGTTTTACCCCACCAATCTATTCAACAACCCATAAAAAAGAGCATCTCAGGCAAGGTAATTTTTAAAACATAATTTTATATTACAAATAATTGGAATATGAAACTTATACAGTTTACTCTTATAAAGTATCAAATATTTCAAATCACGAAAACGACAGTGCACGCACAATAATCTTTTTTTAATTCGTTTTGTTTTTGGGACGAGGAGCGATACACCCGTCCTTCCAAGAGCGCTTCTGAGCGCGGTCTGACGACCCGCGAGTCGCGACTCGCGATAGCAAAATGTATGAAGAAATCGACAAGTATTTTTAATTTAGCTTGTGTTATGGAAACCAGATGGCTGATAAACATACATATATAATCTCTTATATATAAAAATGAATAGCAAAATGTGTTGGTAAGCGCATAACTCGAGAACGACTGAACCGATTTCGATAATTCTTTTTTTTTTTTATTATATTCCTTGAAGTACGAGGATGGTTTTTACGTAGAGAAAACGTAAATATGTACCACGGGCGAAGCCGGGGCGGACCGCTAGTAATTGAAATAAAATTTTGATTTAGATACAAAAAAATTATCAGAATCTATAAAGGACTATATATCCCTCAATAATTTATAGGAAGATAGATTAGGCTTTTAATTTTCTTAAAATTGTACCGTTTTAGACCCCATTTTTTTGCATTTTATGCGATCATTGTGCTGGGAAAATCGTATTTCAGCGACAATTTTGTATGACGTCGTACAATTTTTATAAGATGATCGTAGAACTGAATATAGGTATTATTATCTTTAATTTAAGATATTACTTTGTTCTCATGCTTTGAGTTAAAATTGTACCGTAAAATAGCGTTTTTTGTTAAAAATCTGTAATAGCACCCTTATTGTGGTGCTTTTTTTTTGTAATGAATTTACTACGCTACTGTATTTTCTTTGTTTTAGACTTTAGTTCAATACTTAATTAAACACCCATACAATTTTGTCACGAGTCGCCTCTGGTCAAACTAACCGATATTAGTGTTACGTTTACTCAAAATACAAAAATGAAGAAAGTATTATTTTACGCTTCTTAAATCTTTAAAACTAAAACAAAATGATGTGGAGGTGGATTTCCTCAATCGAAAAAGGGAGAGACTAGTCTACTCGACCGGCCGGCCGTAAAGGCCCCGATTATTGATGGCGGAAAGTTGTATATATGCTCTGTAGCGAAAACATTTCGCTTGCGCGATTCAGAGCAAAAAATAACATTTAAATAAAAATATTTTTTTGCGTATTATATTTTACGTATTATATTTTACGTTATAGTTTACGTTTTTTGCGTATTATATTTTACGTCAAGATACTATTTGGCACATTGATTTTTTTAGTAGCGACATCTCTTAGCTTCATTAAACCGACTTAATGCTCTAAGGCGACATCTAGTCCTTAAACGTATAAAAAAGCTTATAAAAATGCCAAATGCTACTGTGAGTGACATCTATCGACAAAATTGGGAACTGAGAAACGAGTTACGTTTTTTACTATGGCGATTGTAAGTCTTCTTGATTATATTAGTCTATGGTTATACTCATATTTTTTTTTTAGATGCGAAAAAAATGTAATAAATATCTATGTCTATATTTAAATTTAAATTATAAAATGTACTTACCTTGCCTTCATCCAATTTAGCAGTTAATTTAGCCACTAATTCATCGACTGCTATCCTTTGTGCGGGAGACAATGACAGTGTTTCTGTGTCTGATTGAGATATATCTGTAACTTGTGGCTCTGGGGTTGATATGTGCTCGCTGAATACCTGTATAAATAATACATTATAATTAGATAAATAGTTATTTATTTTATAAAAGCAGCATGAAGAGGAAACCTAACAAAATTGTTAGATTATTGTAATTTATCTATATCCATACTAATATTATAAATGCGAAAGTAACTCTGTCTGTCTGTCTGTTACTCAATCACGCCTAAACTACTGAACCGATTTGCATGAAATTTGGTATAGAGATATTTTGATACCCGAGAAAGGACATAGTTTTTATCCCGGGAAAATGACGAAATCCCGGAAATCCCACGAGAACGGGAGCTATGCGGGTTTTTCTTTGACTGCGCGGGCGAAGCCGCGGGCGGAAACCTAGTATTAGATAAATAGCAAACCCGGCGAACTCCGATTCGCCACCAGAGACACATTTGCTTTGCTATAAACCTCAAGGAGCCCGAGACCTTTCCAACGAATGCAAAACCGTGGAAATCGGTTCGTGCGTTCTGGAGTTATAGCGTCAGGAAGGAAAACCCGACTTATTTTTATATAGTAGACTAGCTGTTCCCCGCGGTTTCACCCGCATTGCTCCGCTCCTGTTGGTCTTAGGGTGATGATACATAGCCTATAACCTTCCTCGATAAATGGGCTATCTAACACCGAAAGAATTTTTCAAATCGGACCAGAAGTGTCTGAGATTAGCGCGTTCAAACAAACAAACAAACATACAAACAAACTCTTCAGCTTTATAATATTAGTATAGATTATAGTTTAGGATTAATATGTAAATAGTAATAAATAATAATAGATTGTAATTTATAAAGCTAGGTGTGTCCAACGGTTTCACTCACATGATAGTATAGCTATATACATAGTATATGTAAATATTTTTGTGAAACTGAACCATATGTTTTTAGAATACCATAATCAAACTAAACTGAAAAAATCATAAAAACAATTCAGATTTATTCTAATAGTATAGATGCTTCATTAGTATTATCTGTTTGTTGTTTAGTGAGTACAAAAAACCTTAGAATTCAACCGTCATTCTACTCTGAAAAGAACTTTTAGCATAGTCACAATATGGTTGTCTGGAAGAAATCGCTCTAAAGCGATAAGACCGCCATTTGTACTTAGTTTAAGCTATATTTAAGTGTCTGTATTTCTTTTTTATTCTCTTTAAGTGCAATAAAGAATTGATAAATAAATAAATATGCAGTATAATTAACCCATTGAGCCCCGAACGGCCCGATCGGTCCACGACACAATAGATTTTCTATTGTGTCTGTGGTTCCGGGGCCTGAGTTATTACTTATTAATCAAATAATGAAATTTATACAAATCTAACTATTATAATATTAGTAAACTCACCTGATTCATCTGATCAGATGGGAAGTAATGATGTTTGACCAATTGTAATATCTGTTTCCTTCGTGTCGCGTTGTTACTCGTTAGACCCGTACATAGCAGTTTTCGAACCTAAGGGAAAAAATGTGAATGAACATTCAAAATATTATGTACAAATAAAAAATAAATAAAAAACAAACAATACAAATATTGTTAATACATTTTGCAGCACAATAAAGTCTGACTCTCAAACTGTGTAAAACCCCTATGTGTATATCATCAACTAGCTGTGCCCTGCGGTTTTACCCGCATTGCTCGGCTCCTGTTGGTCTTAGCGTGATGATATATAGGCTATAGTTATCCTCGATAAATGGGCTATCTAACACCGAAATAATTTTTCAAACCGGACCAGTAGTTCCTGAGATTAGCGCGTTCAAACAAACAAACTCTTCAGCTTTATAATATTAGTATAGATAAGAATAAAAAAAAAGCCTTAATTGACTCTGTATTGTTGTAATTCAAGCTTATCAGTTCTATCAAAAGCTTCCGATTACACGAAGCTATGACTAATAATAAAAATATAAAAAATTATAATAATAATTTTGGCTGCACATTAAATTATAAAAATCACTCACCTGATGATGAGCCAGCATTCTGTTCAACACAGCTTCCCATTGGCTATCTAAAGGTGCAAGAGACAAAGTCGCGCGACAAGCCACTACCACCGCTTGTTGCGATACTTCGATACCTACGGGACCGTTCTGGAATTTAAAAAATACATTTTATGGATATTATGTCTACTGGACCATTCAGTATGTGAAAAAAAAGAATTAAATAATAATTTTCTGTATATACCTATTGGTTGCATGATCATTGGTTAGGTTATATATAAGGGATAATTGGACTAAAAAATTTCCAAAATAAATAAGAAAGCAATAGCAAGTTGAAAGATGTTCAACGACGTTTATTACTTTAAATGTTTTTATAAAAACTTATACCAATAGAATATTAATTTTTCTATCTAACCCGGTGGCACTAAATACTGCGCATAAATATTTTATTAGAACTGAAAAGTAATTAAAAATTATGTGTGTATAAATTATTTGAAATTATAACTACCTGTGAAGTATACTGCAACACTCCATACAGTGTATCCTCTAATGAGTCCGGAGTGACCTCTTGTAAAACTCGCTCTTGCGTCTCACTCGTTTCACACAACGCACCTACTACTTGCAACTGTAATGAATATAATAAAAATTTAAATTGTTTGTTATATTTTTAACCGACTTCAAAAAAAGGAGGTTCTCAGTTCGGGCGGTATATTAGATTATTTTATAGACATTAAAATGTTAAGCAAAAATGTCGGTAGTTGTAATTTTCACATGTTTAATTCGTCCCTTTGCTTCTGCTGATCAATGTAACTGCTAGACTGATTTTCAAGGGAATTTCTTCTCTATTGTATATTGATTAGTTAAATAGGTGTGAAATGTAGTCAAAAACAGAGTACATATGTTTTGATACGAAATTTTTGTTAAATTAATGAAATTACTATGTTAACTAGCTTCCGCCCACGACTTTGTATGTGCATCCCCGTTTTTCCCCGTTCCCGCAAGAATTTCGGGAAATCCTTTCTTAGCGGATACCTACATCCTAACATCTACCTGCATGCCAAATTTCAGCCCGATACGTCCAGTGGTTTGGGCTGTGCGTTGATAGATCACTATATCAGTCACCTTTGAGTTTTATATATATATTGATTTCCAAAAAAAAATCTCACCCATTGCAACCCAGCCTTGCCTGGTTCTAAAGCCGGTGGTACTAACAGAGCTGGCAATCCATCATTCAACGCTGATATTAACTCTTGCGGTAACCGACCTTCCTCTGAAACAGAAAAATAAATATAAATATTTCAGTACAATTTAAGAAAGGGCACGATCTAATCCCACTAAGCTTTCGCTTGTGTATATAAAGACGTGTATTCTTATGAGCATTGTCATATTTTATTGAAGTGAAAATTCTTGAGCGCGTTTTGAGTAAAATTAAGGTCACGTCATGGCAATACCGTCACGTCAGGGTGTAGGGCGACGATTTTGGTATCTCTGAATCTTGCCAAAGAAGTTTCACTTCTGACACGTGTGCTCGGCACACACGCTCTTTGTTATTTTAACATTGTTTCTAATTTATGATTTGGGATAGACTCTTATCAACATTAACTAAAAGTTTAAAAAGCCAAGTACTTACCATACTAACTTATTTCAATCCTACTACTATTATAAAGGCGAAAGTTTGTAAGTATGGATGTATGGATGTTTGTTACTCTTTCAAGCAAATACTACTGAACCGATTACAATGAAATTTAGCATACATATAGACGGTAACTTGGATTAACACATAGGATAGGTTTTATCCCGGAAATCCCACGGGAACGGGAACTATGCGGCTTTTCTTTGAAAACGCGGGCGAAGCCGCGGGCGGAAAGCTAGTCATATATATTTACCTCTGTATTGTGTAACGATAGCTGCAAATAAATCCAAAGCCTCTGGCAGGCACACCCGACTGGCCTTCATGCAAAGACAGACGAGTTGATTGTGATGACACCGCAGTGTGTATAGATCTGTTCAATATATTATATGGTATTTATTTGAATTTACTACTTAAACCTTACTTTGTGGATGAATAATACTGATGATGAAAGATGATATACATATAAATTTATAAAGAATAGAAAAAATTCGATCACGAGGCGGGACTCGAACCCGCATCCTTTCGCGCCATTCCGGGGCGGATGCCTGACCACACAGCCACTCGTGAATTTGAATTCACGAGTGGCTGAAAAAAAAAGCATTTGAATGCAATAAAACCAAAAATATCAATTTCAAGATTATATACGCTAACTCTGCCTAATCGACGCGTAGGTAGAGTTTTGCATCGGACAATTTTTTATGTGATTGTGCTTGTGTGATGAGAGTGTTAGTTGTTTATTGTATGTCTATGACTATATTATACTTTTTACCAATATTTTTCCTTAGTTAGGAACAACACCAGGAATGAATCGATGTAAATTTCTAATAAAAACTCTCATTCACACAATCCTATTAAGATTGAACAAAATATGCCTATTCTATTAAATAACTCATAATACAAAAATATTAAGTTTTTACTCTACTAACAGATGGATCTACTTTATACAAGTTAATATTATGGTAAAAAAAATGAATAAAATGCTTACCCAAATTGACTAGAACAGTGAGGAACTTGAGTACATTTCTCAAGCAGCCAGCTGCTGTTTCTGGCTCGCCAGATTCTTCGGGAACAGGTCTACATAAAATGTCTGCATCCTAATAAAATAATAGTTTTAAATTCAGCATAGCTTGACTTTAAAAAGGTCTAACATCTTTATTTTTTTCAATTAAAACTAAATTATATTTCATTATTAAAAAATGTATGTACCCGCGTGTTTCAATACCGAATCTTATATATAAAAATGAATCGCATGTGTTGGTAAGCGCATAACTTGAGAACGGCTGAACCGATTTCGACAATTCTTTTTTTATTATATTCCTTGAAGTACGGCGATGGTTTTTATGTAGAGAAAACGTAAATATGTACCACGGGCGAAGCCGGGGCGGACCGCTAGTTGACTATAAAAATCATTTATTAAATGAAATACATCCATACTAATATTATAAATGCGAAAGTAACTCTGTCTGTCTGTCTGTTACTTAATCACGCCTAAACTACTGAACCAATTTGCATGAAATTTGGTATAGAGATATTTTGATACCCGAGAAAGGACATAGGCTACTTTTTACTCCGGGAAATAGGATAAGTTTTATCCCGGAAATCCAACGGGAACGGGAACTATGCGGGTTTTTCTTTGACTGCGCGGGCGAAGCTGCGGGTGGAAAGCTAGTATTTAAATAAACTTAAAAAATTACCTTCAAAGCGTCACTCAGCGAGTTACTAAAGTGTGGATATGTGAGCACATAATTCTTTAGATTGTCGTCAGAACACAGGTCGTTTATAAACGTGTATGCGTGCAAAAGTTGCGTTTCGTCTCTTTCTCTGGAAATAATGAAACAAATGTTAATTTTACTAGAGGTGTATAAAAATTAAAAAAATATTTAAATAGTGAGTGTTGAATTTGTTATTCGTAACTATCGTTTTTATTGTAATACTAATATAACGGTTCACTTATTTTAGCAGGTTATTTTTTATGTTTATTTTTACCAACACCTATAAAACACTTAAAACCTAATACAAGTGACACACTAAAAGACCTCCTTAATTACACTATTTCTCCTTTATACAATAAACAAACCCCAAACAAGAACATTTATACAACACTTAACACCAACACCTATACATATAACACTTAACACCAACACAACACTCACACTATAGCTTTAGTGAAAGTGCGCATAGTGCAACACAGATAGCTGTGCACGTGCGCCGGCTGAGTGGCCGTGCCGCGAGTTGCACTAGACAGGCATAGTAGTAACCGACACACTTCTACACCGCCGTAACCACCGTCCTGCAAGAAATATTATATTATCATTATCACTACATAGTATAAAACAAAGTCGCTTTCTCTGTCCCTATGTCCCTATGTATGCTTGAATCTTTGATCTGAGATTAGTGTGTTCAAACAAACAAACTCTTCAGCTTTATAATATTAGTATAGACACATTATAAACAATAATTAATAAACAATAAACTTTATTTCCAAAAAATATAAGATGCATAGAATTTGAAAACCCTTGCTCCCACACTAGGATTCCCTGTGTCGTGGGAACAAGTATCTTCCAGTGGTACATTTTAATCCTTATGCTTATAGTCCATTGAATAAAAAGTTCTAGAGTGCATGAGTTAGCAACGCAAGATGCCTCTTCGGAAATTATAATACTGACGTTTTGAATACTTTACAACAACAAACACTTTATAATTATCCACACAAAGTATGCTTACTATATGATACAATAATTAAGCTTATGCCATATTGTGTGCAAGACGTAACATAACATTAAATAATGGAAAAGATAGATGAAAAATCACAGGAATCCAGAGTGTTTTAATAAGTTTTAATTCATAATAATAGATGGGATAATTATTTTTAAAACAAAATGTTTGACTGTTTCAACTGATTGCTCACCTTCAAACTAATCAAGTGCACAACAAACTCCTTAGTATCCACCGTTCTCATCAACGCGTATATCGCCGGCAAGTTCCCATAGCATACATTCACCAGTACAGTAAGTGACTTGTGACTGATCGTTCTGTGTTGAGGTTCTACCATCGGTTGTACTATCCAATTGGTTAACGTCTTCATTAATTCTGACAGATATGACTCTTGCCAGCTTATTTTTATTCCGTATGAGATGTCCTGAGGATAGTACAGGTAATTTATGAATAATACATATTTTTGCCTCCTTGGTGCAATGATGAGGTTTGTATTACAAGTTAGGGTTAATTTACTGATGAAGAAAAATGAATAAGCAAAGAACAGAAGGCAGAACAGTCAATTATTAAACCCATTTAGAAGTTGAGAAATTATAATACATAATAATACTTAAATGACTAATAACTATGAACTAAATTAATTTGAATGAAAAAATAATTAGAAAATTTCACAAACCTGCATCACAGACAGTAGTTTTATTTTCTTATCATTTGATATTGTGTCCGTCAGTAGACGAGACAGAATTGGCATAAATCTGAAATTTTATATGAAATTGATTACTAATATCTCAACAACAAACTCTACAGCTTTATAATAGTATTAAAGATTTAGAGTAAAGCTAAAATAAATTCTACAATAATAGTAGTTAAACTTAAAAGTACCAAACTGAGCACAACCAACAAAACTAATTATTCAAAACTGGTTGTAAAACTTTGCAAAAATAAAAGTGTTGTCATACTCACTTATAAGTATGTGTAAGAGCATGCCTCGCACTTGGTTCTATACAAGCCCTCGCTAACACTGCCACACCAGCCCAGTGCGGCCCTCGGCCATCGCACATCACCCTCCATAGTGAACTGAAGAACGCACACACTTCAGAACGACCCGGCGAGAATATAGATAGGTCACAGGATGATGCTATTAACTGAGGAACGTTTCATACTGTTTAAATAAAAGTTTATAAAGTAATTTTGTTACGAAGCTGTATTTTATTGCTCAAAATTATATCAACACTTTTAGTATATAAATTAGAAATAATTGTGCTGCGTGATATTTTATTTAGATAACACGAAAAGGAATACACATCGCTTCTTTTTTTTTTCGTCTAAACATTCATAAGTAATTTAGATAAAACAACAATGTATTAGCCTGAAATTCATTAAATAACTTACCCCTAAATATCTAGTCATCAAATTAATCGCAGATTCACTGTGAGTGGTCTCAAATTCACGAGCTGCGGTCACAAACGCTTTCAAATGTCCAAATTTTGAGCCATCGGATGGATTTGTATTCCATCCCTCACCGTCGACTTCCATAGTTATATAAAATAATGTTCACACAAAAAGTTATGAAAAATCACAACCATTAAAACACCATGCAATTAACAAGTTTCAATTGCCCAATATCCATCAAAAAATATTCACTAAATATACAATACAAAAATGAATAACACACGATTTTTGACGATTTTAATTTCAACTGTTTCTTTTGATTTTTGACAGTTTATTAGACGTGAGCGCTTTTGGCTCTCTATTGGTTGGTCGGCTTGATCACAGATAATACATAATATTAAACTCGATATTAATGACGCGCGTTGCGAATTATAAAATTGATTCAAATACCTAGTTAAAGTTAATTAAAATAACCATTTGATTATGTTGATTGAAATCTGAATTCAAACAATCAAAACATTTGGTTTATTTTATCTTGGAAAATACTAATGCGTCGTTTCTTTTTTTTTATATAAAAAATACGTTTTGACATTGACAATTGACATCAAAATAATAAACAAATTTTATTATAATCAAATTCAAAGTTTTTTCATAATAATTGTTAGGAAAATAATTAATGTCATGGTAATGTCTACTGATATGTGATAAGAAAATTAAGTACAAGCAGTAATTTATATAAAAGTTAAGTATGGCGCTACCCGCAGCACAGCCTGCCGAAATTTTACGTGCCTGGCAGAAAGATGATCTTTATGAAAAACAATTGGCTGGGTCATTAGCAAGATTATTACCACCTCACCATGCTGCTAAAGCAGTACCTACGTCTTCTGTGTTATACAAATCATTGACAACGCTACGAGATTTGCAGACGCTCGGTGAAGAATATTCTGGTATTGTACTAGTGGATGATACGTATAACAAATTACCATCCTTCTCCAATAGACTATTGAGCATTTTATTGTCCACATTCGGCGAGAATATCACAAGGGGTCTCCTTCGTCAAGTTGAGAAACAAGTTGAACAAAATGTATCCTTAAAACCTCAGGCACAGAATTTTTTCCTTGTTATTTTACGAGCATTAGGTAATATGTTACCGCAAATCGAAAGTATCCATAGAGCACTGTCATATATAAACGGAGGTCCTCTCCAGATTTCAAAGACAGCTAATGGTATAAATTATGTCCATGTGAGACCAGCAGCTTCTGCGTTCTATGCCCATTTACGATTATTAGGCATTGTGACGTTGTTACACGCGTTTATTAGCTGCGGCAACAGTGTGTATCAAGCAAAGAAACATTTGGAACAAATGGCTGACTTTCCCAATGAAGTGGATAGTAGTAAATCATGTGTAGCTTGTTTGGAGGAGATAGTTCAGCCTTGTGTATTGCAGTGTGGTCATTACTTTTGCATGCAGTGTTGTTATGGAGCTTTGGAAACATGTGCACTGTGTAGAACACCCTTTACAAAGAACACTGTTGTTCCTTTGATGAATTATTCTCCTAGTGTAAAGTGATATTCAACGATCATATTCTAAAAGAACATAGTTTTAACTTTTAACACCAATAATATATTATGCAAATGATGTGGGATTTGAAAAAATATTAAGACAAAAATAATTTTATATTTTTAAGCATACTGAAAAGGGATAAAGTGCAATAAATTGGGAGTTTCTAAAGCTAAAGAATGTATGGTTTTATTTGTTATACTCCTTTTAGTTCTGAAAATAGTAATAAATAATTATATTTAAGAGAAAAATGTATGAAAAAAATTCACACCACTCAAGTAAAACAAAATGGTTTGGGAAACAAGAATCATTATGAAAAAATAACAATGCATTTATTAAAAAACTTTTATTATAACATATTGGTAAGGTACAAAGCTTTAACAATATTAGGAACCAATTTGTATCAGTTCATATTATCTTATGCATCCCAAATTCCTCACATATTTTGCAGATGGAATAAAATAAAAGAGATTCTATATAAATTAAATGCCTCAAGTTAAATCATATATTTATCTATGGTAGTTTTAGTATATATTTAATAATAAAAAAATTAAAAATAACAAGTCTGTTTATTATGGTTTTCTGCAATAAATAATTATAGCAGTCAGAAGTCGATAATTTTGATAATTTAATAGAACTTTTTAACTTCATACCAATTGGCCAAACCACAGAATTCATAATACTTTTTATACTTTCTTCTTGCAGCACTTAGGTTATTCAAATGTCTGGACATCATGTTCAAAGTAAACCAACTCAAAAAAGACTAATGTCTGAATGTAAGTTTCTGAACAAATGCAAGATTTTGGTATTACCATCACTAAATTAGCAGTGATAAGCAGCCACTTTTGAGCATTCCAAAGCACCAACTAGTTATCTATATGCATTTAAGTACTTATAGTACTATGGGGAAAAAACTATCTTCAAATCATATAAATGCTTTAACCAAACATTTATGCTAAACACTTAGCAAATAATATAATGCAATCTAGACATTTAAATAATCTCAGTTGCTGTGTAATTTGTACTCATTTGAACCTTAATTTATTAAAAAATCAGAACCATAGACAACATTTATAGACTATACCATAGACTAAGTCACAAACCAAAATAAGAATACTGTTATTTAATATTGAAATAATATTTTGTGGAACTAACATTAGTATAACATTAAATATTAAAATGGCAAGAGTTATTCAACTTTAAGAAGTTCCACATCAAATATAAGTGTAGCGTTGGGTGGTATGACGCCAGGGTGGCCTCTGGATCCATAAGCAAAGTCAGGTGAACATGTCAGAGTGGCTCTTTCACCTACAGACATCTAAAAAAGAAACAACATTTTTACATTATAGACTGGAACATTGTAAATGTACAATTTAACAATGCTCTGAGAAATCCATATACATATTCTTTTTTATTGGTGAAAGTGAGAAGTTCTTTTTCATAAAGGATCTTTAGTAATATGAATTATGAATATACATTTGAATTGATAAGGCCATTCATTGTCAATAGCCAATACAGAATTGATTACAAATACATAATCTTTTATCAAGAGTTGATTATTAGTGCAAGACTAAGTTGGTTATTTTCATTTAAAATTATAAGCTTATTAATTAACTACTATAAAGCATATTATTATATTCTAATTGGAAAACAGATAATCTAGTCTTCAGTCTAGAAATTAAAATTCCAAAAAGATTTTTACACAGTCACATATTTCTTATTAATTAGCTGTGTAAGTATTACTAAATACCTTAGCAATCCCCTGATCCCATCCTTTTATGACATCGCCCTTACCAAGGGTAAATTTAAAGGGTTGACCACGATCTCTAGATGAATCGAATTTCTTGCCGTTCTGTAGCGTTCCCGTATAGTGTACGACCACAGTTTGACCCGCTTTGGGGTATGTACTACCTACAATATATTCGACAAGGTAAGCCGGTTGTAATTACTCATTTCATGTCAGATAATGTACTTGTATTGAAATGTACGTACCGTTGCCAGGTGAAATAGTT
>CAJQZN010020776.1:1270-12370 GCA_907164685.1 Colias eurytheme
TTTTTTTTGCGCCTTCGCGGGCCGGTCGATATAATTAACCTTTCTTCGTTATTTTAACTTAAAGAACAGGTGGAAACAGACTGAGATAACAAAGTCGCATTCTCTATCCCCATGTCCCTGTGTATGCCTAAATCTTTAAAACTACGCAACGGATTTTGATGCGGTTTTTTTTTAATATATAGAGAGATTCATGAGGAAGGTTTTAGTATATCATTTATTAGGTTTTAGATAAAGCGGGGGAAGCCGCGGGCGGAATGCTAGTATATAATATTTTAACTTGTTAATAGATATAAAGTGATGTCTTCCAATACAATGAATTATAATAATACTGTTAACCAATTGTTATCCATACTAATATTATAAATGCGAAAGTAACTCTGTCTGTCTGTCTGTTAGTCAATCACGCCTTAACTACTGAACCTATTTGCATGAAATTTGGTATAGAGATATTTTGATACTCGAGAAAGGACATAGGCTACTTTTTACCCCGGGAAATAGGATAGGTTTTATCCCGGAAATCCCACGGGAACGGGAACTATGCGGGTTTTTCTTTGACTGCGCGGGCGAAGCTGCGGGTGGAAAGCTAGTATTCTATAAGTATAGAAATTAAATCTGCTTAATAAAGATATAAAATGCACCTACTTCAAACCAAAAATCTGCCAGATTACCGAGCCGATAAATTAACGTCAAAAATTGAAACGTAGATTTTAATATTTAGTTTCATAGCATTCAAATCCATACTAATACATATTATAAATGCGAAAGTAACTCTGTCTGTCTGTCTGTCTGTTACACAATCACGCCTTAACTACTGAACCAATTTGCATGAAATTTGGTATGGAAATATTTTGATACCCGAGAAAGGACATAGGCTACTTTTAATCCCGGGAAAATGACGCAATCCCGGAAATCCCACGGGAACGGGAACTATGCGGGTTTTTCTTTGACTGCGCGGGCGAAGCCGCCGGCGGAAACCTAGTGCTTTATAAATGAAAACAAATCTCAACTACGTAGATATAACCAATCTATCAATATTCACCTTAAATCTCGAATCCGAATTTCAATTCAACTCTTTCAGAAATAAGTTTTTGATCATAAACTTTAAAATTCCAAAACACGGCAGAAAAATTCTAAACAGGCGTTCGTTAACAAACAAAGGTTTTTTATCAATCTTAAGTTTTGTAAAAATCAAGTAAACCCCACATTTTTCACTCAAAGACAATCAAGGGACGGTCTGATTGCCTCACTGTAACGAATTTAAAAAAGAAAAAGTAAAAATGAAAACAGTACTGTCGCCTGATTGTGGCCGGCTAAGTGTGGTGGTTTTCTTGATGGTTCCGTATAAAGAAACGTTAAGATTGTATATTTTTTTTTAATAAATTGGATAGGCACTTTATTTTAAACTACCTGAGCCTCGCGGTTTCACCCGCGTTGCTCCTCTCCTGTTGGTCTTAGCGTGATGATATATAGCCTAAGCCTTCATCGATAAATGGACTATTTTTCAAATTGAACCAGTAGTTCCCGAGATTATCGCATTCAAACAAACAAACAAACTCTTCAGCTTTATTATATTAGTAAAGATTCGAGTTGAAGTTATTTTTGATTAAATTATAATGTAAAACAGAACTCGATACGTAGATAATATATAATATGTTTTCTAGTTAGTACTTGCACGTGGCCCCGCTCGAGCTCGAACTTACACCCATATAGACATAAAGTAATTTAGCCTTTCTGTGTTACAAATTTCATCAAAATCAGTTCAATGTTTTTATGCGTGAACGTGTAACGAACAAACAGCTTACTAATTAATAACTGCATTTAATTAATCATATTTTGACCATGAATTCTCAGGGTGTATTAATATTTATTGCGTGACGGAACCCCAAAATGCAAGTTTGTGAAATAATCAGGCAGTAAATTGTAAACTTTTGGTGGATTTGTGAATTGATTTCGTAATTAATTCCGCCACCGCTTTGTTACTTACTTTATAATTATAATTACCGTCCTTCAGTAGGTATTTTTAAGTATTTCATAGGGTAAAATAAAGAAAAAATATGAAGTATATCAATTATAATTGGTATAAGAAATTATCGTCCTATCCGACTAATCCATCTTTATCTTAAGATCATGAAAATTTGTTGAGCCATTTTAACGTAAAAGCTGACTATAAATACAGTTGAAAGAAGAAACACCTTGAAGACATTCTAAGCGATCATATATTAGCTTAAAATATTATAAAACTATAACCACACGCCTACGATTTTAACATAATATGTTTTGAAACCAAATTATATTTCTCAAAGCCAGTTATTAATATATAAATAAGAAAAGCTCGGCAATTTGAAATTTAAAATGCAATATAAAATTTACGTTTATAAAAGCGACGTCAAGCGAAAAATGAAATCGTCAAAAACTTATGCGAGTGAAAAAGCTTAAATATCTCCGTATTTTATATCATCTGAATTCGACTAGCAAACTGAAATATGACCAAAAGAAACCGTTTTATGCTATCGTAAAAAATTACTCATCAACATTATTATTTTTGAAGAGAAACTTATTTAGGCGCGTTGAGAGTAAAATTTCAAGGTCGCGTCATGGCAATACCGTTACGTCGTGGGGTAAAGCGACGATTTTGATATTTTAATGGCTCATAATTCTGTATCAATATATCAAGAAATGTTACTTACTGTAATGTTGTATGATTACGAATAAAAAGTTTCACTTCTCACGTGTGCTCGGCACACACGCTCTTTTTGTTTTATTTTAATAAATATTTTAAAACCATGGTTTGGAAATTAGAATGTAAAGTGATTGTATACAAAATAACTTGACAAATAAATGTATTTTCTTTCTTACTTTCTTTCTACAAGCTATCATAAGTTTGGAACCTACTCTATCAAATCACACATGTTATATGACAATTTTTATCCGTAAATACCAAAATATAAGGTATAATTCTACGAAATGTCCAAATCACAGGACACGTTTGCAAATTTCCGAACCGAAATGTTTACCCGATCCACTATAAATCAGATATAAATTTGACTGCTCTATTATATAAAGTCAGAGGTGAATATTACTCTATTTGCGCGAATATAGGAGATTACTATAGATATATCGACTCGTGGTATCTCACACTAGATCGTAGTTCCCCTACTATTTGTTAAACAATACTTTCGAGTCGAGAATGTAGTGAAAAACAGTTTTAAAATTATCTAGGTAAGTTTATAATTCGTTTGTAATTTTATCAACGTTGTGTAAAAGTGAGATAAATAACTTACAACATTTCTTATTGATGTTCATTTGAACTCATGTTTATTGTATTCGTGATCTAAGAGTTAAGACCATGATAGTCTTCTTTTATAAATAGACTATCCCATAGTAAAATATTTGTTTCCGAGTTGGAAAAAAAATACTAAATACAGTTATTCCAGAAATCGCTATTAAAAGAAAATATTTATTATGCATACAACTATATAATATTACGACACAGTTCCGATTTTCCTTTCTTTCCAATTTCATTTTCACTTCACAATATGTGCGTTGTGAATTTAAAATAACTATTTATATTTTCCTTATTGTTAATTACATCTAAAATATACGATAAGATAGATTATCTTTACTTATTCAACGTGTTTATAAAATACAGTCTGAGTTCGTAGACGCCTACGCCGTAACCATCTACGCCGTAGCATACATCTACGAATTCCCTACAACGTAGCATACTAGAATTCAACTACGTTGCGTATTATTCGACTATTTATTGCCATCTCACGTTCGTATGACTATATCTCGATCCCAACTCACAGTCGAGTTCCATTAGTCGGGTTTTAGCAAGGACCGAGCCACTGGCCATAACTCAACGCCTCAAAACTCCGGATTGCTGTCAAAATGATAAAAGTGCGCTATCGGTTCTAAGTGAAACCGTTCCACGCTCACTAGTTATTGTTGACGTATCGCTTTTTGACTCGCGCGCGAAGTTTAAATGAAATTTCTTTGGATTTCTTACTGCTTTTGGGTAGAGTTTGGACTGAATTTAGAGCGGGATAAGGTTAGAATTTGGTAATTGTTAATGCGTGTTCTTATTGTGATAATAATTGCCTTTCTGCCTTATGCTAGTTACTTAGAAAATACATATTTCTCCTGATAGTTCAAACGATAAATTCAAGTTTTGCACTAAAAAGAGAAATTAGGTTTACGATATAATCGATATAGGCTGTGATAGTGAAGATGAAAACATATAGGTCATAGGCATCAACGTCTTGCTTTTGTACTAACCACACGTGTTGTGAAATAATTTGTAGAGCATTTTTTCAATGACTGTAAAGTGTTCAAATACTCTTATATTTTTCTTAACACATAGTACCTATAGCTAGGAAAATTTGTCCATTTAACTATAAATTTATATATATGTTTTAATGTGGAATACCAGTATAAAGAGGAAAGATTTATTTGCTGTTTGTTACAATTTAGTATATTGTCCTTAACATAAAGAAGTTTTCTTTACCGCGTACCATAAGATATGTTTTTAATCAACCCAGGGTTAATTATTACAATAAACAAAACCGTGCTACAAATACTTTTGTTACGTTTATAAAAACTTCACAAAAGCACATATAAATCCAACTAATATTATAAAGTTTGTGAGGATGGATTGCTGTATGTATGTTTGTTACTCTTTCACGAAAAACGGACATACCTAGATGAAACTTTATAGTAAAACTAGCGGTCCGCCCCGGCTTCGCCCGTGGTACCTACACGTTTAAACTATCCTATCTCTCAAGTTGGATCGAACTGCACATGGTGTGCGAATTTTACTATAATCAGTTAAGTGGTTTAGGAGTCCATTGAGGACAAACATTGTGACACGAGATTTATATATATTAAGATTAGTTTGTCCGCGAGTAATACTGCGTGTACCAGTTAGTTCTCAATAAAAACACGCAACAGTACCATACAAGGTATCTACACAATAAAAGTTATATCCAATCACGTTTTATTGTTTTGTCATTCCGTTACACTCAACTCTGTGGAGAGTTGTTTTATAAGGTTCCGTAATACGGTATTATCCCAATGGGTATGAGATCAAAGTTTACGTGGTGAAAGATTAGCTGATTCAATCATATTATACAGGTTACTGTTTCATCTTCTTATATATAAAATTCTCGTGTCACAATGTTAGTCTGCATACTCCTCCGAAACGGGTGGACCGATTCTCATGAAATTTTCTGTGCATATCGGGTAAGTCTGAGAATCGGCCAACATCTATTTTTCATATGTACCACGGGCGAAGCCGGGGCGGACCGCTAGTAATATATATAAATCTCGTTTCACAATGTTTGTCTTCAATGGAATCCTAAACCACTTAACCGATTATAATAAAATTCGCACACCATGTGCAGTTCGATCCAACTTGAGAGATAGGATAGTTTAAACATGTAGGTACCACGGGCGAAGCCGGGGCGGACCGCTAGTATACATAGTAGATCATTGTAACGAACTATTATATGTTTTCAAGTATAAAACAGTTATATTAGATCTATTGTGTATAAATTAACAAGCCTTTTTAAACAAAGCATAAAATATTTGGATTATATGGTGTAAGCAAATAACTCGTAGACACCTTTTTTAATTCAGATTGATCGCATACTAACTTTTTTAATTAAACAAAATTAAACACAAATGAACACAAATAACTATTAAGAAATCATTTTTAATTGAACAAAAAATATATAAATAAATTCCTTGTTTCATAGCAACCAAGTATGTTATAATTTATACCTACATTTAATAAAATACATCATATATTTGTATCCGCATCGCTCCCGAGGGGATAAGCCCATTTTGATTCAATTTTTGCCAGGTGACTTAATATAAGCGATTGCACACATGTTAAACGTATTATACCGCCCTTTTTGCGTAAATGTTTAATAAAATATACCTTAATATCACATAACATAAGCCTCAAATTCCCTTGAGTACAGTTTACGAAGTGCCTGTATCCATTATAAGAATATTAGAATGTATATTGTTTCGGTAATGTTGGCATCTTTGGGGAGACAACACTGAAAAATTACACAACACCTTTTACAGGTAAAAATACTTTAGTTATCGTTTCATATTTAGGACAAATATAATTCTAGAAGCTCTATTCCTAGAATTATTATAATTGTTTGATACTATGCAATTATAAGAAGAATGAAAATGTCATGTCGAAGAATCAAAAGTTCGACGACATGTGTCATCCGCCAACCCGCACTTGGCCAGCGTGGTGGATTATGGCCTGTACCCTCTTAGGAGGCCCGTGTCCCAGCAGTGGGAACGTATATGGGCTGATGATGACGATGCAATTATCTATATATATAAAAATGAAACCCGTTTTCCTTGGTCACGGCATCACTCGTGAACGGTTGAACTTTTTTTATTATATTCCTTGAAGTACGAGGATGGCTCTTATGTAGAGAAAACTTAAATATGTACCACGTGCGAAGCCGGGGCGGACCGCTAGTAAGTGATATGGTGTATAAAGCATTTGCCTGTAATGAAAACAAAAATTTCCTGATTGTTGACTTGATCATGAATCTACTTCCATATATATCAAACAAATTCAATCGTTCTGTACCCGATACCAATCTATACTAATATTATATAGCTGAAGAGTTTGTTTGTTTGAACGCGCTAATCTCGGGAACTACTGGTCCGATTTGAAAAATTCTTTCGGTGTTAGATAGCTCATTTATCGAGGAAAGCTATAGGCTATATATCATCATGCTACGACCAACAGGACTGGAGCCACGTGGGTATTTAAACAAACATATATTCCAGTATATTCTCGTACTCAAATTAACACTAATTAATTAAGGATTATCTCGTACTTTTAGCATTCAAACAAAATTTAGCATTTATAATAATCTGTTTTGATTGACCGGTTGGCTTGATTGGTAGTGGCCCTGCCTTCCAAGCCAGAGGTCGTAGGTTCGATTCCCACTCAGGGCAAATATTTGTGTGATGAACATAGATGTTTGCTCATCTTTGCCCTCGCGGTCAAACCGTTAACTTGTTCTCTGTTCATAGTCTGTATAAAATATATTTTTAAAAAGTTTCGCGACGTACGTTTGCTCAATATCTAAACATTAACTTTAATATTAGATACAAATCTAATAATAATCAACATTAGATCGCGTACTAAGTGAAGATAAAGTGAATTTTAAAGAATACTAGCGGTCCGCCCCGGCTTCGCCCGTGGTACATGTTTACGTTTTCTCTACACACAAAACCATCCTCGTACTTCAAGGAATATAATAAAAAAAGAATTATCGAAATCGGTTCAGCCGTTCTCGAGTTATGCGCTTACCAACACATTTTGCGATTCATTTTTATATATAAGATTTGTGCAGCAATAAGCAAATTGTACAGTTTAAAGTGTCGGGTAAACGTGAACTGACTACAGCTGTGTGCAAGTGATTATCGCTCGTAAATCCTTCAGGCAGCCGGGTGATATCTGCGTGCGGACCGGTTGCTGTGCTGTACGAGTCCTTGCGAGTCATAGATTAATCTTCGCAGAGCGGACTCGGAACTACTTTATACATTATTTAGTGCAAAGGTACTTTGTTTATATACTATAAATAATGAAGTGCTCTGGTTGCTTAAAGGTGTTTAAGGATAATAATTCTGTCAAATGCACTCTAAAATCCTGCGGAAAAATATTTTGTCAACTTTGTATAAACGCTAATGGGCTAACCGCTGAACAAAAAAATAAATGGGAATGTCCCATTTGCTCCTCAGCCCAAAAAAGAGGAGGAGATAACAGCAACACTCCAGTTCGCTCCACTTCCGACTCCCAGTTTATTACAATGCGGAAAAAAGATTCCTCGATTACCGAAGTAACTGGTAACGATGTTAAGGAGCTTACTTCTGAAATCCGTCGCTTGACACAAGAATTTTCATCTATTAAACAACGGCTTGAGGATGCCACTCAATCACTAATAATCTGCAACGAACGTATTGAAATGCTCGAGGGGAAAGTAACCGCGAACGAGTCTAGAATTAAAATCCTGGAGTGCAATAATCGGGAGATAAATGTCCTTAAGGCCACAATCTCAAACCTCCAATCCGACCTAAATCTACAAGCGCAACAACATTTGCGAAACGAAATTGAGCTGGCTGGCATACCCGAAACAGCTTATGAAAACCTTCATCACATTGCCTTGCTTGCCTCTCGAAAAGTTGGTGTAGAACTGTCAGATCAAGATATTGACTGGGTCATGAGAGCCGGTCCACGTATCTCTAAAGAAAAATCGACGACTTCTCATAAAGGAAAACTTCCCCGTCCTGTTGTTATTAGATTCCATCGACGTTCTAAGCGCGACGAAATATTGAAGTCTGCTAAGTCGAGAAAAAATATCAACAGTGCTGATTTGAATATACCTGGTGAAGCATCGAAAATATACTATAATGAAAGACTAACAAAGGAAAACCGTTTGTTGTTTCGCGAGGCCCGAAGTAAATACAAACTCTTTGGTTACGCATTTTGCTGGTGTAGTAATGGGAATGTATATGTCAGACAGCGAGAAGGGAAAAATGCTATTCACATTCGCACCCAAAACGATCTGCATAGTATTTTTAACTCGGCCCCGCATATCGACGATACATCACAATGCTGAAATTGTAATAATTCATATATCTTCTAATAATTATAGCTTAAATAATATTTCAAATAGCCATAAACATGTAACTTTTTTAGATATTTTGTTAAGAAACTATCGATGTATTTTAATTATATCACACAATATAATATTATTACTTCAATTTATTCCTTATATATTTTATCTATTTTATTTTAATTTTTATTTTATTTACATATTATATACTTTTATTATTTATCAATATTTATTAATTTTAAACGCCTGCAAAAATTTAGGAATACAAAAAATCGTTTACACAACTTTGCTACGACATTTACATCAGGCACTTCATAATAATCCGAACATGTATTTAAAGCTGTTATTTACTATTGAAACTTGTATAGTTATCATCAAACAAGTAAAAGCTAGATTAATCTATAGTACAAAATTAATATCTAATGGCGTCGAATAATATTGCAGCCGATTTAGACTCTTACAAGATAAAATGTCATGCCGTTTCTAACATCGATTGTTGTAAATCATTCCTTACAAGTGACTATAATTTCAAAGTTCTTTCGTTCAATATACGTAGTATTAACAAAAATTTTGACAATTTTGTAATTTCTTTGCAGCGTTTAAAACTATCATATGATGTCATAATACTGAATGAATGTTGGCTTAGTGAACATTCTCCAATTCCATTATTGCAAAATTACACAGCATATAAAACTACTAAAATTATTAATCAAAATGGTGGTGTTGTGATATACGTACGGGATGGTCTTTGTGTCACAGTTTCAGAACCTCCCATCGACGAGGCAAACTGTTTACAACTCATTGTTGACAAAAAGGTGTGTATACTCGGTATTTATCGCTCCCCTTCATTTAGAAATCCCTCAATGTTTCTCACATCGCTGGACAGGCACCTCACTAGTCTGAATAATCAATATATTGTCCTAGCAGGTGACATTAATATTAATATTTTGGAATCGTCTGATAGTCCCTGGTGGCAGGAATACCTATGCCTAGTCTCAGAATTTGATCTGGCGCCTGCAATAACACTTCCGACTAGACAAGGTTCGTGCCTTGACCACATCTTTGTAAAATCCAATAAAGCAGTAATTGGCGTAGTTTGCGAATCTGACATATCAGACCACGATATGGTTATGGTTGGGATGAGACTTGGTAAAATAAAGGTTCGCAACGCAAAACGTTACTTTTTCAAAAGAGATATTGAGCTTATAAAGTCTGACTTAAATCTTGTAAACTGGCAAAGTATCCTCGATAAAAACAACTTACACCTAATAGTCCAAACTTTCACCGATACGATTCTATCAATAGTAAACAAACACACTCGCAAATATCCCTGCCGCAGGTCAAACACTATCTTAAAACCTTGGATAAGTCCCGGCTTACTCCGTTGTATACGACACAGAGATCGACTCCATACACGTGTTAGAAGAAATCCTCTTGATACAATGCTACTGCACATTTACAATCGTTACCGTAACTTTACAAATAATTTACTGAAGAAACTTAAGCGTGAATACGAAGTTTCCCTTCTGAGTGATAGTGCGGGCAATCCAAAAAAAACCTGGGAAGCCGTAAAGAATATTTGTAATTTATCTATTTCTAAAAGAGAACCGTCAGAGCTCTTGAACATCCACTGTTTAAATCCTTCTCAGTCCCTTGAAGCATGCAACAAACATTTTACTTCTATTGGAGAATCTTACGCAACACAGATATTAGAGAAGATTAAAGTCACTCAAGAAGATTTAGCTTCTACAATTTGTTTTAATAATTCTCCCGTAAACTCATTCTTTATGACACCAACTAACATACATGAAGTGGAATCTTTGATAATGCAACTGGAGAACAACAAAGCTCCGGGTATTGACGGCCTGAACAATTTACTGGTTAAGCGGATCCGTCAAGAGATCCTCGGCCCCCTAACCTCAATATATAATCTTAGTTTATCACAGGGAATTTTCCCTGATAGTTGGAAAATTGCCTCAGTATCCCCAATTCACAAAGCGGGGGAACGTGACAACCCGAATAATTACAGGCCTATTTCTTTATTGGGTGTCTTCTCAAAAATTCTCGAAAAAATAGTAAATTCTCGTTTGGTTAAATACTTAGAGAGTAATAACCTAATCTCAAACCATCAATTTGGTTTTAGACGGAAGAAAAGCACAGCCGATGCAGTCTCCCTCCTCACGTCAATTGTTGCTTCGCATTTAGATTGCAGAAGAAGCTGTCTTTGTGTATTTCTCGACCTTGCAAAGGCATTTGATACCGTTTCTATTCCATTACTGCTTAGAAAGCTTGATGGATGCGGTATCAAAGGCCACGCACTTCTGTGGTTTGAGAGCTATCTGAAGGGAAGGCTTCAGTGTGTTAAAATTGGAGACCAAAGAAGCTCAACGAGAGAGGTCAATTTTGGAGTCCCACAAGGTAGCATCTTAGGCCCCACCCT
>CAJQZN010020780.1:262-18170 GCA_907164685.1 Colias eurytheme
CTCTACATAAGAACCATCCTCGTACTTCAAGGAATATAATAAAAAAATAATTATCGAAATCGGTTCAGCCGTTCTCGAGTTATGCGCTTACCAACACATTTTGCGATTCATTTTTATATATAAGAAGATAAGATTAAATTGTAATATTGACATGATTTTAAAAGAGCAACTATGGAGTTTCTTGTCGGTTCTTCTCCATAGATACTGCTTTCCGAATCGGTGATAAATGTTAAAAAATGTTCAAAAGTGCTTCTATAAGAAGTCTAATTGAATAAATAAATGTTTGACTTTGAACGAATTTATAAGAATTATGCATACCGACTTGAAGATAAGAATTATATAATAATTTTACAAGGACTGGTGATGATAGTAGGATAATAATATAATAAATTTGTCGCATTATCTGGTGAGACGGATAATTCATAATTTTATTGCTCATTATGCGCTGGACAATGACGAAACTTGTAAAGCTGATAACCTACAGACTTTTCCTTCAAACACTTTAAAAATAAAGACGTAGATACTAGATAGGTATTCTAAGTACGCTTGACTCTAAATCGGCTCTATGTGTAATTTTATCAATTTTAGGTGCAATAATACCTAATACTTTTTTATCAACCTATTATTTTCTGATTTTAAAATACAAAAGAGATAGTTTAAACAACGCTTTTGACGCATTCGGAGTAATAAAAGGATTTGAGACTATTCTTAACTTGCGATAATTTAATTAATTTCGTTACTTAATGATTGCTATGTTACTAGTTACTACATATATACTAATGTAGTTTTACATTATCTGTGCTACAGATATACATGGAACAAACATTACACGATTGAGAATTCATGTTAGATTCATCGCTAAATCTCCATTATTCGCAAACAGTTATGTAATTTGGTGCTATTTGCTGATAATCCATCGCGTTTCATGTGTGCTAATTTAAATGTAAATTTGTATTGCGATGTGGTATTCGTAATTTTGTAAATTTCCGTGGTTTGTGGTAAAATTTTGTGTGAAATATTTGAAGATTTTTTTGAGTTCAATAAATGAGTACTATCCCATTAACTTCATACATTTCCTTTCCATCAGGTTGCCTGGTAGAGATTGCTGCTTAGGAATAAGGCCGCCTCTTGTACAAACTATGTCTTTCTTATGTATTAATGTTATTTTTGTCATATTTTAGTTTGTGCAATAAAGAGTTATAAATAAATAAATAAAATGAGTTAGAGAATTTCTATATGCTGTTAAATGGATGCAAAATTTTCATTATAACGGACATTTATTTTGACCATGAAATATTACCATATTTTGTGCCCACTATTCATTCGTGGCATGTAATGTGGCATTATTAACTGAATAATAAATTATATTTTTGATGGATAGACAATAGCCATGAAAGACCTATCTATATTACCTAAAGATAATCTATAAGTTATTTCAACTAGCTAACAGTCGAATAAAGGTTGGTTATCTGGTTTAAATAAAGCTTAATGTAAGGTATACTTAATCACAGTATCAACCTTAACCACCCAATCTAATAAACAACAAACTACCCACAAATAAGGAAAACTCTCTCGATTTCATAAAAGTAAAATAAATATTTTATTGGCAATTGGCCGCTGTCACATACACCCCTTCACGTGCACCTGAATGTAGATTGACTACATAGTACTATCACGGAATTTGTATTCTTATATAGGTAAGTATATAGTGGCTAATATAGCATAGATGTATAATATATAGAGTTAAATGTAAACCAGTGTATATGGTGTATAATTTTGGAAATCAAGCGTCATTTGTTGAATATCATATATATTATATGTAAATAATTGGGTTTTAATGTTTTATAGTAACGACCCTTATATTATTTTAAGTGCGTTATATGATAGACTAGTTATGATTTTTTACTCTAATTAAATTTATTTTCGTATTTAACGTCTTTTTTGTCAATTAAATGTCCTTTCTGGTAAAAAAATAGTACCTAAGTACCTAATAAAAATTAAGGTTATAATTAGAGTAAATGTAAACATCAAAACAGATAATCAAAACACTGCGTCTTAACTAAAACCATAAAAATGATTACAGTAAATATTGCTATTGTAAGATATCCTTGCCTGTTATTAACCGATTTGCCTATAACGACCTATAACAGATTGATTTATGGCCGAATTTTTATTACAAACTCTGGTAGCACTTAAATTTGCGTGGTTTTACGTTCGATCAACATTAATAAACCTACTGAAGTATCTGTAATGAGTCACTGCGTAGAATATTTTTATTTTGAACGCTACGAATATTAACTGTGAAATTTAGTATCTACTGTCAATGAATGTTTGTTGGTTTACAAGGACACGGAGGAATGAATCTATCTAATATAACTTTAATCATTGTTGAATTTGTTGAACTTTACTAATTGTTTAGTATTTCCAAATAAGAATATAAGGAATGTGACAAATTTTTTCATGAATATATTAAAAACTAGCGGTCCGCCCCGGCTTCGCCCGTGGTACATATTTACGTTTTCTCTACATAAGAACCATTCTCGTACTTCAAGGAATATAATAAAAAAAGAATTATCGAAATCGGTTCAGCCGTTCACACGTGATGCCGTGACAACGCGAAACGGGTTTCATTTTTATAGTATAGATTGTATACGTAGTATATTATTATTAGTCTGTGTAGTATATTATTTTGAGTCTGTGGTATAGATGTAAAAAATTATCATTTGCAATGAAAAACAAATTATTTATAACCTAACTCACCATTATTTAAAGTGCAGGTACAATAGGCTCCTTATCCGACGTAACTACAGATTTATCTACAAACATCAATCTTTTGTTTTTTGTAATAGATAGTAACATTTTTTATAAAAAAACCGTGTATAGATATATAATTTTAATTCAATACAATCATCATGTTATCACAAATTGACGCCCTTTGCAATGTTTTTAAAATTATCAATTGCAATAAAAACGAATTATTAATAACCTAACTCACCATTATTTACAGTGCAGATACAATAGGCTCCTTATCCGACGTAACTACAGTTTTATCTACAAACATATACATCTTAACGCAGTCTTCATTCGGACTCGGGTTGTCCGGCTTCTCATCCGGACTAACATTGTCCACATCGTCTTCGTAAACTTTCACAGTATCGTTTAACTCTATCTTATATCTAACTGAAGGCATCTTATTTATGGTCGAAGTCAGCAGCGACTCCTGAACGGTCTCATTTCCGTTACACGTTTTTTCCGACCGGTACATTCCTGTTCTATCAGATTGATTGAAATTCCTTTTAGATTTCTTCGTCACTAATGCTCCTAAACAAGGAAGAATCTGCTTGAATTCCTTTCGGAAGTTCTCGTTCAACCACGCGTAGAGGAACGGGTTGTAACAAGTCGAAGACATGGCTATAAAATGCGCTATGAAGAACAGTACCATGTAATATCTCCAATCTTCCGCGAATGAATAAAAATCACTACTTATATTAATTAAATTCAATGGCAGCCATGAAAGGCCAAAAATTGCAACCATAGCTATGAGCATTCTATTCGTTCGTCTTTTCCTTTCCCGCTCGGCGTCTTCCTTTTTACTATTTTTACTTCCCGGTCGGGATTTTAATCTATCATTCAACTTTATACTAACACAAGTATAGCAGAAAGCCATTACTATAAAAGGTAGCACGAATTGCATGATAGTCGTAACGGCCCCAAAGGCTTTGCGGATTTGGTCCGAAGGCCATTTTTCTTCGCAGAAAATATCTTGAAGTGTCATATAATATCCGTAAGGAAAGGTAACGGTGAGAGCGAAGACCCAAATAAATATAATGAGTCCAATGCACGTCGTGATTTTCATCCGGGGCTTAAAGGGGTAAATTATTACAAAGAATCTGTCGATAGCTATGGATGTGAGAGTGAGAGTGGAAATATAGACGCTACAACCTTGAGCGTAAGGCATTATGTGGCACAGTGGACCGCCGAAGACCCATCTGCCGAGAAACGTGTACAAGGGAGTAAAAGGTACGGCAAATACGCACAGCAAAATGTCAGATAAGGCCAGATTCGTTATGAATAGGTTGGTAACAGTTTGCATGGCCCGGTTCCTAATTACAGCGTAACAAACAAGGGCATTACCGAAGATGCCGACTGCGAAAATGATTGTGTAGGCTGTGCAAAAAGCGGCTTGAATCGCTTTGTCCTCGATGGGGTCGGGTGGTATAGTAATGTTCTCATTTTGGTAGCTATCGCTGAAATTACTGTAACTTTCATTGTACGAGGATTCATTAGCACTCCATTCGGTCTGCATAATTTATAGATTACTTAACTTGGCATCATAAACCGATTGGGTCGGTTGTTTGTGTTTGCATGTTTATGGGACAGGTGTGGTTGATAGATCGTTGTACATGAATCGACGAAAGGGTCGAAGTTCATGCTGTATTATAATTGCTTCATCAACTGCATAAGTAGGGTAGTAATTGCTTCATAATCGTTTCTATATTAATCTTATTCTTGGTGAGATGATAATCTGCATATCTGAAACAAAAGAAAAGTAATGTGAATTCGTATAATAGATATCAAATTGCCACAGTAGCTGTTTTAGGATAATTTTAGATATTTTAATAAACATTTCAACCCACAAACATTGGAGTGTTAATTGAGTTTCCGTAAAATACGGAAAATTGCTGCCATAGACAAACAGGGAAATATGAATAAATATAACTTTGCAATATTCAAATTAAGCAATTTATCATACTAGATAGCGTAGGTCCGTTTCACAGTGTTAATTAGCTTTTCCAGAATCTTCGGTTAGCTCTGCCAATCACTTACTAATTACTTTTACATTGATTTGGTTTAAAAAGTTGTAACAGGTTGCGGCTCGGTTACTTACAAATTTAATCTTACTTCTATTTTTGGTTTTCGTAATTTTTGTTGATATTTTCGCGTCATTTAATTCAATTTATACAGAAACTTTTGTGAATTAGCCAATTATTTTAAAATTACGTTTTTAATTTGTTTAATTTAGTATTTAGATACAAGTAACTATAGTTCGTTACTAACTACGTATAAAATAGTTACATAAAAGAAATAAATGCCTAACACAAGGTAATAGAACGATTTCCTGCATTAATAGCATTGGATTTAGAATATTACCGTTACATTGAACCCAACCCTCGTACCGTCTTAAATCAGTATTATTCCCAGTATGGGAAAGTGACAGCGCTATACGACCTATATAGCGCTGTCCCTTTTCCACACTGGTATTAATACTGCTTTAAGATATCATGGTAGGGTCTCTTCATCATGGCTCCCATGATTAAGTGTTACGAATCTCCGATTCAATTTGCTACAGGATGCTCTCATTATAGAGATTACGGCGTTTAGTGATATGTTTAATGTTTTTTTTGCTTGGGAAGGTTTCAGATATGTTTCGCAGATTTATAATAATAATCTAAGATTTAACTGATTACTACATAGTATTATATTATCTGTGCTTTATAATGAATAACTAACATTTATTGATTTTCTCTATTATTTAAGTTAAAAGTTGAAATATTTGTGATAAGGTTTTATAAATACGAAAGATTTCCTTAATACAATACAAAATACAAATTCATAATTTTAAAAGCTCCGTCTAAGTGCTTTAACGTGTTCGTCTTATTCACTTCAGCACTCAGGTGAAGTTAAAATTTAGTAAAATTAAATCGCTAATGATAATATATTATGGGAATGATAAACAAAACATAAGAAGTCTTTTTTTAAGTTATTAATATATTAGAGATATTCATTAAATATTTATAAAAAAAAACTGTATTCAAGTCCGTTTGTATAAATAAAAATATTTCAAACAAACCGCCAAAACTTTCACGACTTATCAGGCTAATTGTTCCCGTGCGTTATAATAATAAAACTATCATAGTTATCTATAAAACAATAAACACCATACGCGCATTATTTGATAATGAAGTCACCAACATAGCTTTATAGGCCCACTTCACAATGGACAGCGTTGGGCGAGTAGAGGCAATCACGATAGTGTAGTCTAGTCATTGTAGATGTTTATTCATATGCCGCCATATGGGTGCATTTCCACCAGAGATGTTCTATGCAGCTGCATAGTACATCTCTGCTACGAATGCTACGAAAATCTAATAGTGTTAGACGTAACTTTTGATTTAATATTTTTGTGGATGAATAGTTGTCAATATAGTTGTCACTGTTTCCTGTCCGAACATGCTTAGCTGTCGAATACTATAAAATGCCGCTTTCCTTTGACTCGTGGCGCATTCCGCATTCGTACGAATCGTGCCTAGGGGCTCGGACGTTGTTTATACGACGACGTTCGACCCAAATACCCTCTTATTGCATTCAAACTGATATTTAACCCGGCCTCGCGTATAATTTCTTATAATAGCAATACTATGAAACTATGTGACCGTTTCCACCAATGATACGCTATGTGCATAAATGAATATGATTGGTGGATAACAAATGCAGCAACGTAGTATAGCACATTTCTGGTGGAAAAGCACCCTAATGGCTGCAAACATCGACAATTGTTGGGCCAACACTGCCCATTGTGAAGAGCTATTAGATGTTTAATGGGTTACTGAATAGTCCATTACTCGGTTCGTCAATAATTACGATAGTGTAACAATCAATCTCAGTGCTTAATGGTCGTTGTTATGCCATTTGGAACAAAATTATCGTCTGGAGATCATTTAGTTAGCGAATGAACTAATCTAATCAAGCATTTTCAGTTAGCAAATGAATTAGGCGTAATAATAAAGCAATTAATAGTTATTTCTCTTATTTCTTTCTGTATATTGAAGTGTATTATTGAAAAATATATATTGATAATTGTGCAAGTTATTTAGAAACCTAAATAGCCCACCTCAAAGACTATCAAATAATACGCCTTTGTTGTAGTATAATATAAATATGGTTAACTAAATTCCTTTCAAATCTCTATCGATTCGTGACCACGTTCATTTTAAATTTTTGAATAAAAAAAAAATATATAGAAGTTATTTGTAGTCATCATCATCAGCCCATATGCGTTCCCACTGCTGGGACACGAGCCTCCTATGAGGCTACAGGCCATAATCCACCACGCTGGCCAAGTGCAGGTTGGTTATTGGTAGAATTGTAATTAAAATTTAAATTATGAATCTACCAAACCATTGCGACTTTATCAATCGACTCATTACCCAGATACGTAATATCATTAGTTCCTGGATTCACTAATTACCGACCATCGATCTTAATCTATTAGTCAATACAGAATGTCCAAAGGAAAGAGTAATCGATGGTAAGTGCTATAAGTTCACAGTGATTAGCTTATCTGAGCCTTGGTCGCCAATTATTTGTATACGGTTTCATTCGGTACATTTATTTCACAGATTATTAGGTTATAACACAATTTACAGATAAAAGGAAAACCGTTTTTAATGCAAATGTTTCATATAGCTGTAGGGCTTCATATACAGAGTTAATAATTCAACAAAGCTGAAACTAAACGGAATAGGCCAATAAGCATATAGATTTTCCAAAAATGTTATATATTATATTATATTATTCCAATATAGATTACAGTTAAAGGCCTTTCATCTAAATCCGCCTTGTGACTCCGCTAAGCTAATATTCTTTTTCAATATTCCTCTTAGTTTTGGATTTCCTACCACGCCCAGCTGAAATAAATAACACTGTATAAATCAATCGATCAATTATCGAAATAGACGTTACAATTTAGATCCTTCATACTTTCAGCTTAGGTAAGTGAATAGCAATGATTGAGCGTCATGATTTCAGGCTTGGGCGAAATCTATACTTAATATTATAAAACTGAAGAGTTTGTTTGTTTGAACGCGCTAATCTCAGGAACTACTGGTCGGATTTGAAAAATTATTTCGATGTTAGATAGCCCATTTATCGAGGAAGGTTATAGGCTATATATTATCACGCTAATACCAACAGCAGCGGAGCACTACGGGTAAAACCGCGGGGCACAACGTTTATTATAACCTCTACAGTCGACGTGTATAAAATGCTTTTTAAATATAATAAAATATAAATTCGCTAGATGAAGCGCTATCTCACAGCAGCGGATGTTCAATTACAAGCTTTTCTTCACTCTTCGTGTTAAGAAAATGCTGGTATATTTTATTTGCTTTTATCCGCATGTCTATCGTGTATACCTTCGACTATCTTTCTTGTGTTAGTCGCATCATTGCGCGAAGCATTTTCAATTACTATTTTGTATCCACTTTCACCCTCTGCAGGTTTGCGATAAAAACTTTTGCCCTTTACAAAGTTGATTTCTGTTTCAGACACGAAGTATATTTATTATAAGGCACACAGAAACTCGGGTATTGTATTGGTATTATGGTTATGCGTATAAATATAATGATTTTATTTTTACAATAGTAAAACTGTCAAGAGTAGGTTATTTGAAAATGGTAACATTTATTTATTTTTGAACATAATATTACCTAGAAATGTGTTATCTTTATATACCTAGGAAAAAGTAAAGAGCAAATTAGAATTATTTGCCTACCTCTAAATATGTATATCACTAAATATGATCTGTCTCAGATAGTCAAAACATTCCATTAGTCCGTAGGTGTACACTCAATAATAAAACATATTGAAATAAAAAGTGAAGTCCCGTGTCCCCTAGAGGGGTAAGGGGCAGATGCATTATACATCTGTTTCACTGATCGATTTTCTTTAGGCACAAGTAGGTGATCAGACTTTTGTGTCCTGCCAGACCGAGACATTTTTTTTTCTTCGTCTCCACCGGTAATCGAACCCAGGACACCTCGGTTCTACGCACACGCGTCAACCACTGTACCAAGGAGGTGTAATATTGAAATACGTATAACAGATATTTCCTAAACATATTATTTACAAGCAAAAATGCTCGATTGCTCAATATTTGTTAAGCTAATACAAAATTTGTGCCTTATTGCTGTTAACGTTTATTTAATGAAACCCAATACAGATAAGTTAATTGAATAGAGTATGAAGTTACTAAAACTACATCAAATTCAAATAATGAGTTTTCCGTTCAGTAAAAGCTTGTTTATTTTATACATTTCCATATCGCATTTACCATTAGTATTTTACTCAATACCTTTTATTTACGATTATTTTTCAAAAATATTATTCAAAAATATTATTGTATGACTTGGGATACAACCATAGAAATCAAATAACAAGGCAATAGAAGTGGTAAGCGCGCGTGACATTGTCGCCGCTCAGGTGGTTACCATGCCACATGACCATGACCATTCTTATTATCACGTTTAACACAAATTTCAACCTTATTTCTATGAGTTTATGTTCCAAGTTATATCTATTGAAAATTGACAACCTCTGTTGTCTACAACACCGAATTTTTGCGTATTGGAGCAAAAATAAACAAAACGTCTCATATGCTTAGGGATGTTATTCTAAAATAAACCGTAAATTCGTGCGTTAGGATACATATTAAAAAACTTAATTTAATATTTAAGTTAGTTTTCACTAAAATCAAGCTGTCCAATAAAAGGCATAGTTTACTTGTGTGTACTGTTTAGCTATCGGTTTAAATGTGTTGATTTTGGCGACAGCGGTTTTCATACGAATTATGACATTATAGCACTTCTATCATCTATGTGTCTTGTTATTTAGATTTCTATGGATACAACATTATACATCAAGTTGTAGCTACCTATTCTTTTCAGTCAAATGAAAATACAACAATTATTGATATTAAGCTTTTGCACATTCATCCTTACATATTTTATAAACACAAATACTTAGTTTACTTACTTCTTACTCAATATTAATTTATCTTCTATAATCCCTTATTCAAAAAATATACGTGGAAACGGAACGTAATAACCATATTCAGGAAGACAAAACTGTAACATTATATTAAGCATTCAAGAGGTAAATCTTTTATTTTTCTTTACTTCTCTTTGGCAGTTTCAGATAACAAACATTAATAATCCCTTTTCAATATACGAATATCATATTCATAAATAATTCATACACGTCCGTTCAATAGTTCAAATTTGAAATGCGAATAAAGTTTTATTTGCCTGTGAATGTTTCGATTACAATGAATGTAAAACTAGAATTTTATGTATGGATTTTTTATTGAAAAATTCTAAACAACTACAATAACGTACTAGATTTCTGCCTGCGGCTTTGCCCGCGTTTTCAAAGGAAAACCCGCATAGTTCCCGTTCCCGTGGGATTGCCAGGATAAAACCTATCCTATGTGTTAATCCAAGTTACCTTCTATATGTGTGCTAAATTACATTGTAATCGGTTCAGTAGTATTTGCGTGAAAGAGTAACAAACACACACACATCCTCACAAACTTTCGCATTTATAATATTAGTAGGAAGGATGTAAATAGGGATGACTGATGTGTAAAATCTTTCCATACATATTTACGATTATACCCTTGTTTTTATGGAGCTATTTATGTATTGTTTCCACAAAATATAACACGATTAGGCACGAATTCACGAGACTACGAAACGTAATAAATATCCGTAGATAAACAAAATTTTGCTTTGAAATTATAATGAGATCTCCGAGAACAAATATTTTTAAAGGTATTAAATTTAAGCCTTTATTGATATTGTGACGAATTCAGTTTCGCTTGTTATTTTCCCAAAAATCAAGTGAATTACTTTAATTATTTTTGGATAAAACTTTAGAATATGCATATTTATGACAAATTTTTCGCAACGTAAATAACTGGGACAATATTATGGGTATTATTATTTGTAAATTTTATTTAAATATAATCGTTTAACATATTTTATGTTTCCATGTTCTCCATTTACACAGAGGTTATAAATAAAAATAACTCTATAAATGGTGGAATTAAATGAACCAATTAGTACATAATATATCAAGTAAATATTTAGTAATTTAAGCATAAAATAACTAGCTAAAGCAGAATGCCGTGTCCCATCTTTGAGTCATTTCAAATGTCACATCCAAAAGGTTTTATTTCATGAAATTCACAAACATTTCAGTAATTTCTATACAATAATATTATGAAAAAATATCTCGTTTTCAAGCTACGCAAAGTGCTTTCATATCATTTGATGACACTTGAAGGCTCTGCGTAAAAAGGTCGCTTAGCATTGTATTATAGATTAATGTATTCTCCGCTCTGATATTACCTTTTAGTAAAACTAAAAGTAAAGTAAAAATATTAAGGTTCACTGCTCAGTGGAGAGGAACTCGGACTTCAAATCTATAAGTCGGGGATTCCAGTAGACGCGAGCATGCAGTAAATAATTAGATTTTTCAATTTATCTTCGCATGTTTTTCACATTGACACTGCTCTTAAGGCGCGGGTCAAAAACAAGCGGCGCGTGCGCAGGCGTGCCATGAGCGCACCTCTTCAATCTGTTTTACACCACGTCCTTCTTCTACATTTTGTATGAAAGAACTTTGGAAAGGCGTCGAGACGGCACGCCACGGTTGCGCCGCGCCTAAATGTCGTGAGGAAACAGGCTTGTCAAAGAATCAAAAGTTCGAAGACATTTGACATCCGCCAACCCGCATTTGCCCAGCGTGGTGGATTATGGCCTGTACGCTCGTAGGAGGCCCGTGTCCCACCAGTGGGAACGTATATATGCTGATGATGATAAAACTAAACTAAAATAAAACAAACCTCGAAATATATTATCTAAGTAAAGAAACGGGAGCATCCGTGGCTTTTTACTGCAAATAAACAGACAATTAACCCCAATTCGGTCGCGGTCGGTGAGAGGGTAAATAATAAAGACCTCAAGGATCTTTATTATTTATACGTTAAACCAACTTCTAAGCCCATTCAGAATCGTATAAAAAACCATAATGTGATATTGGATTTACCCTTGTTGTGCTTATCTTTATATTTTACTAGTCACTCGTTGGAACAAAAATAAAAATATATAACTATTATTCCAATAATGTAGCCTTCAAGCTTTAGAATAAACATGAAATACAATAAATAAATAAAAAAGCGCGTGTGACGAGCACACGTGTCAAAAGTGAAACTTCTTTGGCAAGATTCAAAGTTACTAAATCATCGCCTTACTCCATGACGTAACGGTATTGCCATGACCCGACTTTGACATTTCACTCTCAACGTGCCTAAAGAAGTTTCACTTCAAAAATATGTAGCTTAGGAATAAGGTTGCTTTCATATTCTTCGAATAAAATATATGAAAAAAATGACAAATAATTTAATAAAATAAATAAAAATATGACTTTACAATGATGGTAATTAGATATAGAAAAATGTAGAGCAAGATTCTGTAGATATTATCGTAGGCACCTGAGAACGTTCCGTACATGTTCCGTACGATCGTCAAGTTGGTAGGCCCAAAGCTCGATACTTTAGAAATATTTTCTGAGTTATGTTGTAAAATTATTTTAAACAAGTATAGAAACAGTTTCATTCCTAAAACTTATAAAATACATCCCTGTTTATAAATATTAATCAAATGCAACCTTTAACACGAAGTGAATACTCTTTAGTAATTATTTTTTCTCTTGGCATGGAAGTCAATAACATTGAACGAATAATTATTATACAATCTCTTCAAGTCCTAGAGATCTTATTTTCACACTAGCTGCGCTCCGCGGCTTCACCCGCGTGGCTTCGTTTCTGTTAGTCTTAGCGTGATGATATGCCTTATAGCCTTCCTCGATAAATGGGCTATCAAACACTGAAAGAATATTTCAAATCGGACCAGTAGTTCTTGAGATTAGCGCGTTCAAACAAACAAACAAACTCTTCAGCTTTATAATGTTAAGTATAGATCAAACTACGACCTACTGAAAATAATACGAACTTTTCAAATTATTCAATCACAATAAACGCAGTGTGATTACAAAAGTTACTGAACAAAGAGGAAAGACAAATAGAGGGCTTTTTATGAGCTAAGTTCACGTGTTCATGACGTCTTGTTTCTGAATAAGGTATTTTTTTTAGCACAATACAGTTTTAAACTTTTTCTATTACTCTTTCTAGGGTTATAAATGTCAGTACATGTACAATGTACGTGAGATTTCAATGTATGTCTGGTTTACATGTTGTTATGTTTAATGGGCAATAATATAATTTATATAAAATAAATAAATAAATATTTCAGAACAATTTTCACACACGGCACGATCTGATCCCATACTAAGCTTTCCCTTGTGTTATGGAAACCAGATGGCTGATAAACATACATATATAATTTTAAATAAATACTTATATAGATAATTAACATCCAGACACAGAGCAAACATCTATGTTCATCACACAAATATTTGCCCCGGGTGGGAATCGAACCCACGACCTCTGGGAAACCCTCTCGACCTATATGTAGAAGCTGTTTGCGTGATTGAAAAGGTTGAAAAGATTTGTTTTGAAAGATTATTTAAATATGAAATATAGCTTATTAACAATTATATCGTGAGAAAGTATGTAGATATTTGTTTGGTTTTTGCAGGGACAGTAACAGAAATCTAGTACCTCAAAAAATACATTTTTAAATCACCAACTTATATTTCGAGATAAGTTATTAAATGATTTCAGTTAACAGTCAGTTCAGTCAAGTTAATATTTTGTACCTTGTATATCACTACATAAAAATAAATAAAATAAATAAATAAAAATAGCCTTTATTACTGATAACATCATTACATTACATTACATTACATTATACATAGTTAAGGCCTATGCCAAAAGGCAAACTGATAATATCACTACATAGTATAAAACAAAGTCGCTTTCTCTGTCCCTATGTCCCTATGTACCTATGCTTAAATCTTTAAAACTATACGCAACTGATTTTGATGCGGTTTTTTTTATAGAGTGATTCAAGAGGAAGGTTTTAGTATATAATTTATTTAAGCGGGCGAAAGTGGGCGAAGCCGCGGGCGGAAAGCTAGTATAATATATAATGTTTCGCCATTTTTAATAAGTAGGCAAATAAATATTTTAGTAATATTACACCATTGTTGAAACAATATTCCGAATGCAGTTAAGTATCACGATACTCAAAGGTTTAAAAGTATTAACAGGTTGGTACACAAAAACGTTTTTGATGATAAGATAAACAGTTCCCAAATAATGTATTGTTATGCCTGTACTAGTAGTATTGAGGAAAAATGATGTAATATTTAATATGAATATTATCTTTTTAATATACCTATAAAATAGATACGTATTATAACTCTGCAGCTGTTCCAAGTGATGTTTTAAGAATGATTTGAATTATATAACTGCATACGAGGACAATCATTCTTTAAATTTATTTTGAAATATTTGGATATATCTCTTCGTGTACTATATAAAAATAAGTCGGGTTTTCCTTCCTGACGCTATAACTCCAGAACGCACTAACCGATTTCCACGGTTTTGCATTCGTTGGAAAGGTCTCGGGCTCCGTGAGGTTTATAGCAAAGAAAAGGTGTCTCTGGTGGCGAAACAGAGTTCGCCCGGTTTGCTAGTCTGTAATATAATTACATGTGCTAATAAATGAATCAGTACATCGTCTGTCATCTGTCTGTCCGTCCGTATGCTTAATTCTTCTCGGTCCTCGTAGCCTCTGGCGGAACGCTAGTGTATATAATATAAAATTAAATATTGAACTACTAACACTTTGCTCCAATTGATAAGACTTAGTTAACAATACAAGTTTTTTATTAGATCCTTAAAGAACTCTATCATATGTATTTATAAATTTTTAATAGAATTTTCATGTAACGCCTATCTTTCCAAATATCAATGATTGAAGTTATATCGTTAAAAAGTTTCGCTCACGATAAAAGGCGTAAAAAGTAACTTTTTTAATGTAAATTTTTCAGAAAAATGAATATCAGATTTGCGCGCTCCATCAAACATTGTTCAAGAAAATTGTTTAATATTACGAAACGAGGTTTATTCGAAAATGTACGAGGAAAGACATTGTTAAGTAAATTACACACGTAATAACAAATATATTCAAATATATTTTCGGTGTTTACGCTGAATTTATCATATTAGGGAACGAATATATTAGGAAAATGTATTATTGTATTTATTCTTGTCTTTGTTTTATATTGTAACTAACTAGACAAATAAAACACAGAAATATTTGTTTTCCTCTTGAGTCATGTACAACCTATAGGTATTTGAATAGGTAGTCACTTAAGTCATAATTAACTATAAAAACATTTCACAATTTTTCATAAAATCCGTGTAGTCCTTTTGCGTAGAAAAGCAAAATATATTGTAACGCACAAACCGCCCATTGCTTTTGATTAAAAAATTTGCGGAGTTTTTGTTATTTATTTTCACTGGAAATACTTCAATATAATATTTTGTATCATAATAAAATCGATACAACAATATTCACTGCTCAAAAGCTAAAATACAGAGAATAAAAAATCCTACTGATATTATAAATGCGAAAGTTTGTGTGGATGGCTAAATTATGTTTGTTTGTGTGAAAAAAATGTGAAGTCCCATGTCCCCTAGTGGGTTAAGGGGCAGATCATGCATTATACATTTGTTTCACTGATCGGTTTTCTATAGGGACAAGTAGGTGATCAGCTTTCTGTGCCCTGCCAGACCGAGACATTTTTTTTTCTTCGTCTCCACCGGGAATCGAACCCAGGACCCCTCGGTTCTACGCTCACGCGTCAACCACTGTACCAAGGAGGCGGTCATGGTAGAGTGGATGTTTGTTTGTGATTCTGATAATACTTGGCAGTGATGTAGCTTATGTACCTGAATAACACTATCGAAATATCGTAAATACTTTTACCGCGGTTTCGTCCTCTGGTGAAACCGCGCTAGCTACTTAATAACTAGCTGTTGCCCGCAGCTTCTCCTGCTTGGATAAGATAAATTTTCATGGTACAATTTTTCACATACGTACAGTACGTACACATAGACAGAGAAAAACGTGGCATAATTATATTATCTTCTAGTCTATGTTCATCAAAAGAAAAAAAGACGTGTGGCACTCGGGGACTGCCGCGGTAAAGCTATTGCATGCTATACCTTCAAGCCACACCTCCGTGCCCGTCGGAGTGGGGAGCGTGAGGTTTTTGGTTACGGAATTTCTGGATTCGGTCCCCGCGCTCAACACCCGCGATAGAAGCTATGCAATAGCTTAATATATAATAAAAAAATTACCGAAAACAAGATTTAAGTGGAAAAAGCTGTTCAAAACAGACGTCAGACTGTCTCAAACAGACGAGTGAAATATAAATAACGCGTATCTTTATGACGTTCCGTGTGTATTCTTGAATTTAGATATGAAAGAAATTATATTATTTCTCTGATTAACAAAGAGCATTGTCTGAAACGTTCGTTGACATTGTTTTCGGTAATTTATTGGTTAGATTACTTATAATTATTACTTTCATATCAATATTTTTTCAAATTTAAATGAAAATATCTAAATTTTTAACAGTTATATAAAACTGAAAGCGTGTAAATATCGTAGTAAAAGCAGAATACAAATAAAATCTGTTCTATTGAAATTTTCATGTTTATGTTTCCTATAAAATATGTTTACGTATCATCTCTAATTATGTTTATTATTACTTTTCTTTCGGGTAATGAAGGGATCTTTGTCTAGTGATTAGACCGCCTATAGGCTAAGCCTAGCCTATAGGACATATATAATATATTGCTGTATTTTTGTTGATACATAACAAAGTGATCCGCCAACCTGCACTTGTCCAGCGTGGTTGGACTACGGCCTGATCCCTAACGGGAGGCCCGTGTCCCAGCAGTGGAAACATAATGGCATAATAAAGTGATTGACTGATTATTTGTTAGAACTAAGGCTTTTTCCATGTAATATTTCACCCTTGACTTATTTTATCATTTGCCCTCCAACTTATATCAAATGCACGTCATGATGACGTCACTAGCTATCTAAATTCGGCTTTATAAAGTGCTCATAATGTACAATCAAATACAATAAGAACCATAAAACGTAGAGTAAATAGTAGTGTGTGCGTATCAAATATTACCAAATATAGTAGTTAAAGTATTAAGTGTAATGTTTGATTTTTCATTAATACTAAGGAGATAATAAGGAATTGGCTTCCGCGTGACGTATTAATAATAATTTAACTATCTTTTTCAGCTGAATTTGTTCGTTTTAAGTGTTTCTCGGTGTATTTTCTATAATTTAAGCTGTTTTATTTGTGTATTTAGAGATATACTTTAAATTGGATTAAAATGCATGTATCTGTGTATATGACTTAGCATAGGGTTTATGTATTGAACTTTGCTCTTGCTATTTAAATATGATTTATATTCTCTTATAATTACTAATGTGGTGTTACGAAACTTTTCATGTAGAATAAGAGACAACAATGAGAGTCATTGAAATCTGTTAAAACTTCTTACACGCTTCTTACACGTATTTCCTATATCTATGATGTAAATTTTATTTATTTCTCGATAGCATTCAATTCTATACTAATAATATAAAGCTGAAGAGTTTGTTTGTTTGTATGTTTGTTTGTTTGAACGCGCTAATCTCAAGAACTACTGGTCCGATTTGAAAAATTCTTTCGCTGTTAGATAACCCATTTATCGAGGAAGGCTATAGGTTATATATCATCACGCTAAGACCAACAGGAGCTGAGCAATGCGGGTGAAACCGCGCGGAACCGCTAGTGCTTTATAAAAGAGACATTTTTAAAGAATAGAAAAAATCGATCACGAAGAGGGAGGTGAAAGACGCGGTTTCGTATCGCACTTCGTGATTTGTTTCTTTTCTTTAAAAATCTCCCATGTATGATAAAATAAACACAAATCTTTTTGAAACATTTAAATATAACAATAGGAAATAATCTTCTTCTCTTATATATAAAAATGAATCGCAAAATGTGTTGGTAAGCGCATAAC
>CAJQZN010020785.1:415-18790 GCA_907164685.1 Colias eurytheme
TTATCGAAATCGGTTCAGCCGTTCTCGAGTTATGCGCTTACCAACACATTTTGCGATTCATTTTTATATATAAGATTATTTAGTTTTGCAATGTCTGTGCGTTCATAATATTTAATTATTTAATAAAATATGTCTTAAATCTTTTCATATTAGTACAGTATAAACACATCATTTCAAGTACCCTTTAAAGTATTATTAAGATGTGTCCTTCATCATGAGATGATAAATCTTTCAGAACCACTACATTTTCCTATCTTTAAAACGTATATTTACAGAATCGATGAATGAAGTCACGGGCACAAACTAGTTTATGTTACTAGCAATTTATTGCGTCTGACACGCATCATTAAAGAATTTACACTCGGTAATAGACCTAAGAATATGTTCAGGGCCACACATCTTTGTTTCTGACCTTTCACTGCACTATAACATCATCATTGATTTGTAATTTAAACCTTATATCTAAAGGTATAGAGTCAAAATTCGCGTATCATTGCATTATAAAATTTGAAAAAGCTCTCGTTCGAGTGTCAAATCAAAATGCAACTTTATTGGCTTTGAAACAAGATTCATTTTTAACTGTAATAACAGATGTATGAATATGATAGATCATGAGTAATGAGTTCCAAAGGCGATAAGGTGCATCTTGTGGTATTTCCTTGTATTTACAGTTGCCATTTTCTGTTGAGAAATCTACATAGGAATGTGTATGAAACTGAAATTACTAACGTTGAAATAGTTTATCTTAAAATAGGCGGAGAGTATTTCTAATGGGATAATTTGGACATATTTTTGAACACTGAACATGTTTAAAATGTTCATATAGTAAAACAACTCATATTACAACAATGACCTATCCAAGGCGTTAGCGATTTAACAGCCATTTTATACAACTACAAACCTATATTAAATTATGTTCTTTGATCTTGTACTGTATCTGTATCTTGTATGTACTGTATATTCATGACAAATTTCCTTATTCCAGGTCAGTACAACCCAGCCAAATACGGAGGTTCATCTGGCGCCGCTGCCTTCACTCAAAACTACAACGCTCGCGCGCAAGCTGGCTTCAGACGATTCTAGATATAAAAACCAAACTCCCGCGCTTAGATAGTACGTGGTAATGCGCACAGTCCAGTATAGTACGACTAAATTGAATAGGTCAGATGAGATACTAAAATACCTTTGAAAAAGGCAATTGCTGTCTTTCAAATTGGTTGTCCTTCACATAATGCTATTAAGTATTATAGTTCCCATCCCTGACCCATCCAAGGTTCCCATCCCACCATCCTTCTATCCCACCTACGTCCTAATCCCATTTGAGGCTCGAAAAACATTCGGAATTGTGGATGTTTTAGGTGTTCCTTTATCGCTAAATAGGCGATTCAAGTCCCTTCCCTTCCTGAACACCTCCTGAAACTTTATAGTCTTATATTCAAACGTCTGTATTAAATAAAAGATTAAACATTTTATAGTTCAATGTTTGATCTTTTGCTTATTATAGATAGTTTAAATTCTTCTAGTAAAATTGGAAATAATTAGTCCTTATTTGTGAAATGTACTCACTTACCATTTACTATCTTAAAGTGAACGAGGCTCGCGAATTAAGTGATATTATATCAATAATAATAACTGAAATGTGATAGAAAATACTCTAATATTGTAGTCATTGATCCAATGATCCAAACGCGATTTATTTATTCTATGAATAAAATTAAATTCTTTTGTAAATATATTTTTTATTGAACCCTATTTATCCCAATCCTCAATGCAATCTTGGAAATAAATACCAACATGAAAATGATATAGAACTCTATGTGTTTATCTATAAGATTAAAATAAAATTAAGGCATAATTCAATGCACTGTCACTACTGAAACTACTCAATTACTCATGTAACCAACATTCACATATTCCTAAATTAATAATTTATAGGTGACAAAAGAACGATTTCATAAGTGTGAGTGCATTATTCGTCACATATTAACATAGTTTTCAGTTTAACTTTGAAATTACTAGATCGAATTCTTTCTACTTTCCTTATGAAAGGTTAAAAATAATTTTTATTGATTTTGACATATTTAAATTCTACAATGTATCGAAACACATAATAATAACAATTTTTAGTTCATGTGTCAACTTCAGCATATTCTAATTTCTATGTTTCCTAATTACTAAGCGAAACTCTGAATTTGAAAGAAGAAAATACCATGTTTACAGATAAATGTAGTGATAAGAAAACCTAGCGCCTGCCAGAATAAAACAATAAATCTCATCTGTTTTAGTTTGCTCTTTATTTTGATTAGGTGTAACGATTTCGTGATGTTTAACTATTTTCATTTTGTGGTTAAAATAGTTTATTAAGACAGATAAAAGAGAGAGAGATAAGAAAAAAAAGACGGGTTGCACTCCGGGAGTGCCGGCAGAAGTGAAAACTTGATTATTAACGTTCAGCATGTTTGATATTTTGGAATGGTATCCGTCTTACGCTTGGAATATAAGGGCTAAAAAAAAAAACGCCAACGCCAACGCCGCTAAAGAAGTTTTCACTTCAAAAAACTCAGAACATCATGTAAAAGCATTAATGATCTTTATAAATCATCGTAATCACCACCAGTAATCTGCGTAATATGTATATTGTATACTTCTTTTTCTAAATTCGATCTTGTCTATGATTCAGCAATAGACATTCATACAAACAATAGAACTTTAGCATTTATAATATGAGTTACATAGCTTAGATTATTTATTTTTAAACAGAGTAAGCTAAATCCTATTTATATAAAAGTGGTTTAAGTATATAATAGCTATGTTTTAATAAAATATAACAGCATATTATCGTTCTCACAAGTCACAGTGTCGTACATTCTAGAAAATGGTGTACGAGTATAAACTCATGTTGCAAAGGTGTCTTTAGCAATTGCTACACTACAATAATTGCTATAAATCACAATAATACATCATTAACCCTTATTTCGAATTTGTCCGTACCACCGGACAAGTACTTTAAAAAAATCCACCGCCCCGTCTAATTCTATTTTTGCAACAAAAAAACTACTAAGCTATTGGGAGGTCGATCAAATTTTAGTAGAAAAATAAATTTTGCGTGTAATAACCCAGAGTTTGACAGTTGGCGAAAAAATGTCGGCGAAACTGCGCACTAAGAAAGTCTTTCAGGTAATTTATTAAAAAATTTTATTTTTTGCCTATGTTGCGTAGACTTTTTATTTGTGTTTTGTGAATTTAGTCTACTAACGTTCAAATAATACGATTTCATAGCTTTTTCTTACGTTATTCTTAATAATTATCGAGTTTTTCACTTATCCGCCACACCGGACTTCGTCGAAACACCTGTATTTATTGTGTCTTACAGCTTGTCCGTCACGGCGGACCTTGTCGAAATATGGTATGAAAGGTAAAAGATTTGAGTTGTCGGTATTACCAAAACATTACATCTAATCTCAGTACCTATCAACTTGTTAGATACTTCTTATCTACCTAACCTTTACATACGACTTCCCGACGCCTTTGACTCCAATTATAGAGCAAGTTTTCCCGAACCAGTCGCAGGAACTCAATTTTGCAAACTTACCTTCTGTATCGTCTTTACCCTCGTTGCCAACACATGTGCATAGAAAAAGAAGACTCAGAGAACCATCAGTTGTGACAAAAAAGAGACCCAAGCAAATTCAAAAGCTTTCCCTCTCTTACAAATGGAAACAGAGTACCTTTTTGTATAGAGCCCAGATAGAAGATACTGCAGTAGTTGAAGATCCTCCCGTAGTACGTTCACCTTTAGATTACTTTTTTTCATAGTTTCTTTGTACTTTTATAAAAAATAAAGGCTCTTTTACTATTATATTCTTTTACTTTATACTATGCAACTTCTTTCACGTATTCGATTAAGTCCGCTAGGACGGACGTCGGACAAGTCATTTTAACACTTTTTTTACTAAGATTCGATAATGTCCGGTGTGGCGGACATCGCTTTTCTCCATAAGGGTGGGGGGTAGATTTTTTTTTTCTTTTTTTGGAGGTTTAGAAAAACCATGGAAACTAGGTTATACAATAAAATTTTAATAAGTTTACTATCACCTTCTCTGTCGAAATAAGGGTTAACAACTTTTACAATATTAACGCCCATCCAGTTCTTTTTCCATCTAAAACGAATCAAAACTATCTCATCTACAAATCAAAACTATCCCAACAACATGATATATTTGGAGTAACGATCGTTAGTAAGTCAAGGCTGTACATAATTTGATTGTTGTCATTATACCGTATGTGTTTGCTAACTAATGAGGCAGTTACGTGATCCCGAGGCTAATTCCCATTTGAACAACGTGAGATTTCACGGCAATATTGCAAAATTATTATAAAATTAAAGTGCTATAATTTTAGTCTGAGAAGGTTTGAAGGATCAAAGTTAGTTCTGTTGCTTTTGTAAAAAGTAAAAATATAAACATTTTACTAATTATTTTCCTAATATTGTATCGGTGAACGTAATGTTGTAATGGCATAAATCAGTTATGCCAAAACTCAAGAATATTCAGTAGTTTTGGGAACGTCAGTTAATAAAAGATTATATTTAATGGTGTCAAATTTTATTCATAAAAATTCTCATTTAGGTATAAATAGCTTGCTCATCTGTATAAAACAATGTATTCAAATAATCACATTTCTATGTTTTAATAAGAGTAACCAGAATTTGAGTTAAAGCTGCCTTGTCTAGTAGCTGAGCTGAAGCTTGCAGATCCATCTTTTCCAGAGGCCTCGGCGTGGTATTGGCCTAAAAAATAAGAATAAAAAAAATAACATATCTTTATAGTAAAGATATTGTCTAATTGCGGAATAGAAGCAAATAATTTAATAATTATTTCAATTTTATCAAATTACTGTTGATCTACTTTCTTTTAAATTTATAGTTCTTTTAATTCTTCAAAGTAGTTTTCGTGTTAGTTAAATTATAGATATTGCTCCTACCGTATACTACTTATCAATCATTATAACTAACTAGCTTTCCACCCGCAGCTTCGCCCGCGCAGTCAAAGAAAAACCCACATAGTTCCCGTTCCCGTGGGATTTCCGGGATAAAACCTATCCTATTTCCCGGGATAAAAAGTAGCCTATGTCCTTTCTCGGGTATCAAAATATCTCTATACCAAATTTCATGCAAATTGGTTCAGTAGTTAAGGCGTGATTGAGTAACAGACAGACAGACAGAGTTACTTTCGCATTTATAATATTAGTATGGATTTACATAAAACTTAAACACCTTCAAGTTTTGATTGGCAAAACATACCATCATCAAATATGCCTGCAGCTTCATCACGGGCGTTCTGTTCTAAAGCCAAAAGTATTTCCTGTGGAGTAGGGGGTGGTACTGGTAGATGGTCACCCTGGGGCTGGTACCCGCCCTCTCCGGCTGTGAACGTGATGGAGTAGGTCTTGCCATCGTCGCCTTTGTAGGAGAAACCGCCTCGTGTTTGAGTGCTGTCGCCTGCTTCTTCAGCTTGTATGTTGTTGGATGTTTCGTAGGAGTAGCGAAAACCTGTTTGCAGTTTTCTTAATTAATAATTTGTTAGAATTTTTCTGTAGATTGGTTAGATGAGATTCCTTATTTAGTCGTGTATGAAGTTGAGGATTCACCTTTTTTGTCAATAATTTGCTGTAGTAAATAAATATTCTTCTATTAAATAATTATCTTCCACCCCAAAACCGGCAATACGTTCCCTAATGCTGTGAAATGTCATGGGCGGCGACTATCACCTACCATCAAGTGGGTCGCCTGCTCCATTGCCGGGGTTGCAATAAAAAAAAAAATAAAATAAAAAAAAAGTTAGGAATTAAAACCTAATTTTTGAACTAAATACTACAATGTACTCCGGATTGATAACTTATCCAAATGTACTTTTGTTGTTAGGCGGTTCAAGCCGTTTCAAAATTCGACACGCAGATTTAGGCGTGATGAAGTTTTTATCAATTTTTTACTAATTACCACTTAAACAACTAATTATGTATGAAGTACTCTTTGCCCTTTTTAATAAAGCATTTAAATATGAATACATTAAAGCTTCAATTAAGCACTGATTTCGTGTTTAATGCTTAATCTCGTTAAATGTTTGATCTTCCGCGATCGTGATTGTTTTACCGAAGGCCCATTAATTTAGATTTAAATTTGTTTCTTTTTTATCTTTTATCTTTTATCTTTTATAGATTCCTTTATATTTAAAGTGTGTTTTAAATTTAGATACTTTTAATTCATAGGTTCAAATACTTGATTACTATAGCTTGTATTTCATTAAATTGTAATAATATTAGACTATATTATTAAGAAAGTTTTGAAGACTAAAAAAAATATACATATTACGAGTCGTTATTTGAAACCGCGACTTTTTGCCATGCCGGGACAGCGGTGCCTGCCGACCACACGTGATCCCGCATGATCAATCGAATCCTTCTATTCTTTAAATTTTTATAATTTATAAAGTATTTGAATACAATAAAACTAAATATTATCTACCTTCTTCACCAATTTCCTGATCCAATCTTAGAACAGCTGCATTCCTCTCCACCGCCTGCTGTGCTCTCGTATTGCCATTACCAGGTGGAAGGTAAGTGGCACTCTGAGCTGAAGATCCAGGTGGACGGTAGGTGGCACTCTGAGCTGATGATCCAGGTGGAAGGTATGTATCGCCTGGAATTGCAGTTGGTAGCAGACCAGCTGTGCTGTATGCGAGGAGAGATGCGAATGTGACCTGGAATTTGAATTAAGTTAAAATAGTGTCTAATTGTGTTACAAAGCGCAAAACTCGATAAAGGATCCACCAAATCCTCTATTTTTTCGTATTTTTGCTAAGGTTCTTATGGAGAAGAAATATAAAATTTACCAGGAAAATTTATTAAACTAATTTTTCCATAACTGACAAACACGGGTGAAACAGGAGTGAGCAGCTAGTATAATATAATTAATATTTGTCGCTTCTGGGTTCTTAGAACTCATAGAAGTCGGAAAGGCTCCCGGCATTTTTTCCCGTAAATATAATTGAAAAATCCCTTGAACAAGTTAATAATACTAATCAGCCGTTCACGAGTTAGCAACACAATTTAAGTACTTATACAATTATTATTTTATGCTGCTATTTTATGAAATTTAATAAAATTTTCACACTTACCAAGTTCAGCATTTTGTATATTTTAATCCTGTTAATTCTGAACACAATTGTACTGTGACATTATTAAGTTAATCCCATCCTTATATATGAGACAAAGAAATAAAATAACACATTAAAATATCTGTACCTACCTGACGACCTTTGAAAAAGTCACTTTCTATAGAAGATGTCCAAAAATTACAATCTTTGACCTTACAGATTTTCAATTGAATTGTAATTGGTAAAGTATTTAGCGAAGCTTATATCCTATCTATTAATATTATAAATGCGAAAGTTTGTGAGGATGTGTGTGTGTGTTTGTTACTATTTCACGCAAATACTACTGAACCGATTACAATTAAATTTAGCACACATATAGCGGGTAACTTGGATTAACACATAGGATAGGTTTCATCCCGGAAATCCCACGGAACGGGAACTATGCGGGTTTTTCTTTCAAAACGCGGGCGAAACCGCGAGCGGAAAGCTAGTTAAAACATATTTTTAAAACGTTACATACTTTGTACCCAAAAGTCTATTAGGCATATAACTCCCATTAGAGACGGATATTAATATTGTAAGAAGAACATAAACTTAACGTAAAAAAAGAATCGAGACAACCTTTTATGGAAGCTTTAAAATCAATTATTTTTGAAACGTTATGTAACAATAAGATTTTTTGTGCTTTTAATATAGAACAATAATAATTGTTAATTGTGCCTTCCTTGTTTAAATATAACCGCTACAATACACGCATCGCTAATAATAATTTACGCAAAAAATGTGCTTTTAAAATTCAAAAGCTGTGGTTACACTGAGCTTTCGCCTTGATGGAGTCTGTTTTAGAAAAGTTATATTACCTATGTCTGTTATATCAGTATTATTGTCTTGATTATATTGGTATATTAGCAGATGTCTAAAATATGTAAATTGTCATATTTTTTATTTTGTAATTTTTGAAAGCATCTGCTGGATCTACATTTGATAGTTATTTTTGTAAAAATTACGAAAACATACTAATAATAATAAGTAGGTATGAATTTATCACGCTACACGTCAACATACCTATTTCCAATTAAAAAAAGACACACTCACAATGCCTAAAATGGTAATAAAATTAATAAATAGTAATTCTTGCAGTATAAACAATAACACATCTTTTTACAACACAAGTTCTTCAATCATTCATAAATTTAGTTCATTTTTTTAATTACCATAATTATATGAAAAAGCTCAATGTGACCAAAGCTTAAGCATCTTCACTGAAACCTGTTCCCATTGAATGATCTGTGTCGAAAACTAAATGAGCGCGTCCAATTGACGCGAACTTGTGCCGTAATTACGGAAGGTTATTAATATTTATCGACCCAGGTGCTCTTTTGTACTCCCTTTATTATAAAATATAGAAAAAAATCATATTGTCCAAACGTCTTCTTAATGACTCGATTGATGTGCGTTAAGCCGATTAGCAAATTAGCCAATTTTTGCGGATACTTTGCAATCCTGTACACTTAACTTTTCAACTCGAAAGACGCGGGTTCGAATCCCGCCTTGTGGTTGACTTTTTTTCCTAAAAAATTTTTATTTTATTTTTCCACGGGCAAAATTAAGTAGTTCTATAGCTCCTATGATATTCTTAAAAAGTCGTCTTTTTCGTGAAAGAGACACGAACATCCATCCTCAAAAAATTTTTCATTTATAAGTAATATTAGTGGGATTAAAATAATATTATTTATTTCATGAAACTATCTAACATACGACGATTTTGTAATTTTGTGTTATATTTCGCTAGTAGAGTGTCATTTGTGTAACATAATCTGTCTTTTGTTATATTGACACTTTATTGACATTTGAAATTTAATTCTTGTTGAGTCAGATTTTTAATTATTTTTTTGTTTTGGTAAGAAGAGTGGCTGTTATCGTCATTGGTCAAATAATAATTAGATGTCTATCTTTTCACGCGCGGCTTTCCCCAAACTTAACAAAATATTATAGTCACACTTAAAAATACATAGTGAACGACAGACAACAACAGAGCTTTTGTTCTACTCTATATTGTAGTGATATAGTTTATTTCAATGATAAAAGTGTATTAACATTTTCAGTTTGCTATATATTAACAGGCTTTAAGACGTGATTTTAATGATGTAAATAAATATAAATTATAATAATTAATAAGTTATAATAATTAATGTTTATTTAAAAATACATAAAGCTCTAAGTGAGTGCTTTTGATTGAAAGTGAGCTTATGCGTGACTGGCTGAAAATTATTAGTGTTTAAAAATAGCCTACTATTAAGTCTTATAATCATTTATTAAAAAGAAATGTGTTATTTCATTACTAGGTATTTAATCACTTTATGAAGTTATTCATAAAGTGATAGTAATTTCAAAACACCTTACAGGTGTTGATTAGTGATTCTTTCTCTCGTTTATATTCATTTTAGGGCCGATTTTTCAATCCTTGGTTAAAACTTATTCGTTGAATAACGTATTAAATTACCATTTCAAAAATGTATTCTAATTACCTGTATTTGACAGTGTACAGGTGACATTTTAATATTATCGTGTAATACTTTATTGGACGGATAAGTTTTTAAACAAGGATGAAAAATCGGCCCTTAGTTAAATAAAACACAACATACAATTCAATCATTTAATACTATACAATGAACACAACACATCAGTAATGATAGCCTGTTTGTTCGTCGAAGGGTTGCTGAGGAATCTCCTGGGACTTAGGAGCCAGGTATTGACGGTTGGCTTCAAAAGAACGGGTTGCAGCGAAAGCATTGTTCTGCTGGGATCCGAACTGTGGCTGACCGTATTGTGTGCTGGGGGCCTGGGCATATTGGTTTTGGGAGTACTGGGATTGCTGGCGTCCGAAGCCACAGGTTGAGCAGGCGGCTGTAAGTAGAGTGGTTATTATGAAGAGAAATAGTAAGATAGATAGGTGTTAGTAGATTGATTATTACGAAAAATAAATAATAGGGCAGGTGGCGAATAAATTGATGTTGGGAAAGGTATAGTAGGGTATATGGAAAAATGATGATCGATGATTAAAGAGTAGTATGCGGTTTTATTGATGTAATAATGACTAAAATTATTTTTGCACTATTATCAATTGCAAATACTTATTGACAAGTGCTCCTAATATTTGTATTGGATAAATGTTGTTTAGAATTTATTAAACTAGTGATTTGTCAATTGATAGATATACAATTTATTTATTTATTTATTTATTTATTCATCTTTGACTTACAGTACAAAACATACCAACACGCACAAAGATAAAAATGATTACAAAGTCTGACTTAAAAATAAGGTACAATTAGAGACAAACGATACAATATTAACATTAAATAGGTCCACTTCACATTTAGCACGTAAGAATTTATTTAACAAATTGAGTGCATGATGGGTGGGTGCACTCCAAGCGGCTCGCGTCCGGAGCAGGCTCTCCGCGAACAGCGGACGCGAGCGCCACTGCACGGTGCAGCTCGGTGCCCACACACCACAGGCCCCCAGTGCCACGGGATTGTCAATTTTGTTATTTAACAGCAGATAATAATGAACCATAAGCGCGCGCTCGCGTCGTAGCTCCAGTGTATCCATTCCAACCATCCCCGTTACGTACAAGGATGGATATAAGTAGGGATAATATCCATACATCTTCCGGAATAGGCATCTTGAAAATTTGCGTTGGATTTTCTCTATCATTAACGTGTAATTTTTTTCATGTGGGCTCCACACGATAGCGTTATATTCGAGCTTACTACGTACAAATGCATAATAAAGGCTAATGATAACAGCTTTGTCATTAAAACGAGCAGTCTGCCTAAAAATAAATCCAAGGGCTTTATATGCATTCTGGCATAAATCAATTATATGGTCATTAAAGCTTAAGGTGCGATCGAATAAAACGCCTAAATCACGTATCGAATTCTCTCTAGCTACAATCTTATCCGAGATTTTATATCCATAAAGATGTGGGGATTTACTCCTAGTAAAAGTCATTACTTTACATTTTGCTTCATTAAGATCTAAACGGTTCATTTTACTCCATTCGCAGACGCTATTTATATCGTTTTGTAATGCCTGACAATCCTCAATACTTCCTATAGCCAAGTATAATTTTAGATCGTCGGCAAACATAAGACATTGGGAAGAACTAATAACATCTGGAAGATCATTGATCATTACCAGAAATTGCGTAGGACCGAGGGTACTGCCTTGACTGATACCAGAATTGATGGCATATGGATCTGAACGATAACTACCAAGTTGTACAAATTGAAAACGATCCCGGAGGTAGTCTGCAAAATATTTTACCAGCCTGGGAGTGAAACCAATCATAGAAAATTTGCGCAAAAGGACGTCATTATCTACGCGATCGAACGCTTTTTTAAAGTCGAAATAACTGACATCAATTTGTTTTTTCCTATCTAAGTTTTTAGCAGCGTAGTCGACGAAATTAATTAAATTTGTTGATGTTGATCTACGGGCACGAAAACCGTGCTGACAATCCGATAATCGAGAACTTATTTGTTGTGAGATGTGATTATTCAAAATATATTCTAGTAGCTTAGCAAAAGTAGATAGCACCGCGATAGGTCTATAGTTCTCAATGCTCACTTTGGAGCCGCTCTTGGGAACCGGTGTAACACGCGAAGTTTTCCATACGGTAGGATACGTATCTGTTTGAAGTGACAAATTAAATATGTAGTGTAGAGGTTCAATAAAAATAGATATACAGTCTTTAATAATAAACGGAGGTATATTATCCGGACCTGCTGCCGAATGCGGTTTAAGGCGCCGAATTGCAAGCTTTATATCAGATTTTGAAATGTAATCAATAGAAATACGTGATGATGCGACGCCGGATACAAGAGAAGCCTCCTTATAATCAAGTTTTGGTTTTTCATTTAAAAATACTGATTGAAAAAATTTTGCGAATGCATTTGCGGCGTCAATACCACTTACTTTAGCACCATCATAGTCGTATTCGATACGCAACTTACTAGATGATCGCTGCTCCTTTACAAATGCCCAGAATTTCTTGGGATCGTCTTTAATATTGGTTTCAATTTTTTTTATATAGTTCTGATAAGCCTGATTGATAAGTATTTTTACTTTACTTCTATAGTATTTAAACATTTCAAGGTTATACTGTAGTCCAAACTGCTTATATTTTTTTAAATTAAAATATTTAATTTTTATATTATTTACAACTTCCGTAGTGAACCACGTCGGATAAGTATATCGTGAACTATTCATAGAATGTCTCTTTTTTGGGACGCATTTATCGAAACAATCAAATAATTGTGTGTAGAATCTATCTACGGCACTATCTACACTAGTACACGAATAAACATCATCCCAACGCAATGATTGAATGCACGCATATAATTCATTATAATCTGCTTTACGGAAATTCCATTCATTTAATTTACTACCAGTCCGTACACATGAAATGTTTTTATTGTAAGTCCTTAAATATGCTAATTTCACCAACAAAGACGGATGATAACTGTCAATGGGGACAAGTGGTGGTGTGTCACTACTTACCTGTATTTCACTGCTACTGGCATTACTTAATACAAGGTCAAGAATTCCACCCATCTTATTCGTAATAGTATTAAACTGATGAAACTTACTGAAGGAAACCATATTATTATATTTATAAATAACATTTTTTGATGCTGAATTTAAGTTAAAATCGCCAAATATTACAATTTTATATGATGAGAAACGTGTACTTAATTCTTCTAATACTTTAAAAATATTATAATATATGTCATCCTTAGAACCAGGTGGTATATACAACACACATAACAATATTTTAATGCCATTGCGTTTTACCGAGGCTACTGTAATTTCGAGACAATCAGTACAACTACTTATGTAATTTTTAACACAGATATTTTTTATATCATAACAATTTCTAATAGCTAACAATACTCCACCCCAACCTGAATCATTACACCGATCTTTACGCAATACAACATAATCGTTAGGAAACAACTCTGAGTCACAGACACTACTATTTAAAAATGTTTCAGTTAAAGCATAAACGTCATATTGTTCACATAATATAGAATTCTTACATACATCTAATTTTGTACGCAAACCTCGCACGTTTTGATAAAACATACATATATTTTTTAATTTAGGGGTTTTGTGTCGTTTTACGGTTGCGAAATCCACTACGCCATGGCTTAATGTGCACATCCTCCGCCCAATGAATAGGCGACATATAAGTGTCCAAATTTTTTGTGGGAACTGTCAACTTAAAGGATGCATAGTCACCTCGCGAATTCAATTGTTCCACCAAACATTTATCATTCGGGCAAATACATAACAAATGTTTTATAATTTGTTCGACTGTAGTACCTTTTTTTAAATAATAGATATGCAAGTAACTTTTACGTTCGGACGCCTCCAATGAAGTCGAACCGGGCGCGGCTATACCACGAGCTACATTTCTCGCCTCACGTCGAACTCGACGCCGCCTCACGTCGACCCATTCCGTTGTAGCCCCGACTCCGTTACGGTCGTCCGAACCATCGGCATCCACGAACGCGTCTTGCGAGTTCTGCGTGACTTGCGTAGCACACGTAGTAGGGGTGATCACGCCGTCCGCGTCAGTGCCGCTCGGTGGGGACGGAGATGCGAGCGGCAATGTCTTCTTCCCTCCTCGCACTTTGGGCTTCGCGACGTTGATAGTCGTAAGCGCACGAAGACGAGCATCACGAAGTGGCCGCAGCTTAGAGTTACCCTCTTCATCATCACACTTTTTATTTGGTGAACTCAAATGTACCGTCGGATCTCGCATTTCTTTGCTTTCAACAAATTCTTTTATAATCGAATTCTGTTCTAGAATAAGCGTTTCTAGTGAAGTTACTTTATCTTGCAGATGTAACACAGTCTTATTCAACTCTCGAATAACATTTTCCAAAGTTTTGAACGACATATTCACAGATTTTATTTTTTTTCGTAACAGCTGTGCGAATGCGTTTAACCCTTGCAAGCGCGCGGGGGAACTGATGCATGCACGCATGGTTTTTTACAATGTTTTATATTAATAGATAGACAAAAACAAATTGCCGTAAATTATTAAATTTCATTGAGATAATATGCATATTTAATTGATGGTTTTTGTTAATAAATGTGTATTTTAGCGCTGCAATTTGGTGCAATTTTCAATGAAGTCACTTTTATTAAGACGAAAATATTTTGTATTAAAATTAAATATTTAAATTACTCACGTTTGATGGAAGATCCGGAGAAGCCATGGAGAGAACCAGATGAGGGCTGGTCTGGGGGCAGGTATTGCTTCAAGTCAGCGGCATTCAAAGCGCTGTTAGATCCAAAACCTTGGTTGGAATTGAAACCAGATCCGTGCGAATGGGAGGAGAAGCCATTGGACGCCCCCTGTGATCCAAAACCATTTGACGAACCGTGGGATCCGAAACCATTGGATGCTCCCTGTGATCCGAATCCATTGGACGCCCCCTGTGATCCGAAACTGTTGGATGCTCCGTGGGATCCGAAACCATTAGATGCGCCATGTGATCCAAATCCATTAGATCCCTGGCTGTCAAAACCGCTGTTGAAAGAAGATCCACCATGGCCGAAAGCGTTGGAGCCCTGGGATCCTCGAGCGCTAGGTCCAAAATGTCCAGATCCAGATCCGAATCCGTTCTGGGATCCGCTGTGCGAGTTAAAACCACCGGAGAGAGAGTTGGAACTGTCTGGTGGAAGGTAACCCCGTTCCAGGTGCTCCAGACGGCCTGCTGCGGCGACAGCGATGCAAGCGGCGATGACAAACTGCAAAAAGAAATTAAGGCATGGTTTTTTATAAGAGACTGATGACGGGACAATTTTGGTACAAGATTGTTTGAAAGGAGCAGTAAGTTAACTAGTGTTATAGGGGGAAATACGATTGGATGATGTATTTACTATACATCATAACAATATGATAAGGGATATTTTCAGGTCACAATAACAGTACAATTATGAAATAAGATGGTGTTATTTTTTGGTATATTTTTAGAAAGAACTTCTATGTATTATTTTAAAGTAGATTAACATTGTTTACTTGTATTAAAAGTATACTTTTTGGGTAGATATTGAACACGTATTAAAATGGAAAAGCTTGAGAAAAGTCGTTATAGTTAAGTTAAAGCGCAGGAAAATGTTTTACTGGATATTGGAATACACAAAATGTTAAAACTTCAAATTTTGATAGCACTTGGTGGATGAGTTGAATTGTTTTAAATATTATATGAATATTAGTATAAAAATTCAAATTACCAGTTTCATTTTGTATTGTTGGATGTACTACCGAATGTGAAGCTCACTCGAAACTGTGCTTCTGCCAACAAAGTGACCTATTATATACCAAGTGACCTGCTCCTAATCCTGATCCATCAAACGCGTGTTCTGACGTAATTCTCATAGTAATAAAGAGTTTGCAAGATATCACATACATGATCGAGTAATTAGCGTAATGTTTTTTTTTCGACCTCGGCAGTCAAAGGTTTTCAAGGGTAATAATTAATTTCAGTAATTCAATCGGTTTCATTATGAAAGCTCTATTGTATTGCAGTTTTGATGAATCGTGATTTATAATTCGTGATTAGAAGACCATTAGCCGATTAAGAAGTTGCGATTTTGCAATGTTTTGTTTTGGGGTTTGGACTGACGGAACATAAACGTGATGGTAGAGTTTATTGTTTTTTGTTATAAAGTATGAATTGAAAATCAATTTTGATATATTAGTTTGGTATCTCATCTTCAATACGTGTCAACTTAAAAAATATTTTAGAGACAAAATTAAAATTACCTTATTATAATTAAAAATTATAAATGTATTTTAATAGTATAACTTGTTTAATTTGGGAGAGGAAGGGAAAAATAAAACATCAAATACAAAGTATTTTATATCATGAGTGTAAAGTAAAGTAGCATGGAAGTATTTTTCATTAATTAGCAATCCGATGATAGTTAAAAAATGATAAGAAAAACCAAATAAGTAGTTGCATAAATACTGCTCAGTAATAGAATATAGTTAAGAAGTTACCATGTTAATAAAACGGAGATGGCTCAATTACAAGTAAAAAACGAACGCCTACGGCTACACCGTACACGGCGTAAAAGGTTAATTGCTAATTTCAATAATATGTATATGAAAAGTAAACGCAGATGTTAGCTAGCCTTTAATATTTACTAGTGACCCACCCGCAGCTTCGTCCGCTATATACTAAAACATTCCTGTAGAAACTATATACTAAAACATTCCTGGAAAATCACTCCATCTATTAAAAAAAACAGCATCGAAATCTGTTCCGTAGTTTTAAAGATTTAAGCATACCATAGGGACATAGAGACAGAGAAAGTGACTTTGATTTATACTATGTAGTGATTATATGATTATATGTATGAGTATAGCTCGTTATGCTTCGAAAAATGTAGTTATGCATACTGTGTCAATCACTCAGAAATAATTCAACTTTACACAGTTATAGTTTTAGGAAGCTTTCCTGAAGCTTTTGAGCTTATATTATTATATTAGTTGCAAACAGTCAAATATTTAAAACTTTAAAATTCTGAATACTTATTTGCGTGTACAAATGACGTCATGAATATCTATCTATACAAATCAATCGCCAAATGTGTTGCTAAGCGAGAGGCGGACCGGTAATAGAAAATAAAAGTGTGTTATTTTTAAATTTTGACCTAAGTGCTAAATAAAATAAGTTATATAAAACATAAATATTATGTTGATTGATACAAAAATTGACAATTTATTCAATTCATTTGCTGACTAAACTATAAAGCGAAAGCTTCAGCTTCAAAACTGATGAAGTAGGTATCCATACTAAATCTAAGGTGCAAATTTAATATTAATAATTGTTCAGTAACAACAGCTAGTTTTTATCGAGCCTAGGTTTATGAAGAAGATTAATTATTAATATATAGCAAAATATAATATATTAGTTTTTAACTCATAGCTGCTCACACGTTTAAGTGACTTGCAAAAATTTAGGCGTTAGATGTAACTATGCATAATAATAATACGTATTTTTTTAAAAAGCTCCTTATTCTACGTGAAAACATGTCCCAAAATATTATGATCCAATGAAAAATATTATTCGTATCAGTTTATCTGTTCTTAAGAGTCTCACGTCCATCAGACATATCATTTTTTTATATCCCCATAATATCATGCAATAAGCAACAAGCTAATTGAATAATTAACAGTTCGTACACAAAAGCTATGGTGAAAATCTTTCATCTCCTTAGTATTTAGGAGTAGTAAAAGTAAGTAACAGACATCCAGTATAATATAGTAATATTGGTATGGAATCAAAACTTAGGGTAGTAAAAAATGCATTTTATTAATTCAAGAGCAGTTATTTAAGAAGTTTAGTTGAATTAATTATTTGATTTCTGATCTAGTTTAGAGATTCCTTTCACAAAAATTATTATTATGAAACATTGGTATATTAATTAAATAAATACACAGTTTAATATGTACAATACGTATAATTCTAGTTCAATGACAGTGTATTCAATTGCACCACATGATCACTTATACGGCTATCTATTCAAAAATACATTTAAGATTTGTGTCGGCGATGTGCTCTTAATTGTACATTTTGGTTATCAATGTTAACTCTGACCTCAAGGAGTTGACTTCTAACTTACATTTTATTAATATTTTAAATGTGTCAATATATATTATGTTGTAGGTGGAGCAGAGATTTTCTTTCTTTCTTATTAAATAACAAGCATTGTTACGTTAGTAGTGCTTCGATTGATATTGAGATGCTTTACGTTTTTTTTTATCAAATATAATATATAAGTGTCTTGCGTACGGCCGCGGTAGCGTTTAGGTACCTACTATTATGTATTCTGTGGTCGCGGCGTAGCTTTTGACGAACGGTAAAGCTTTTCATCTACGACACAGGGTAACTACATTGGCTTTATTATTATTTAACTCTATATTTTAATTCTATTAATTATGAACATGACAGAAACGCTTTCAGTTTTATAGGGAGCTTGATGTCAAAATACAAGCTTGAAATAAAAATTGGCGCATCTGAAATAAAACAAAACCTTTATAATTACATCCTAACGATATTAATTATCCTCTTCAACCGTCAATAAACCAGTTTTATATTCAGAACAGAATTGCATCAAAATCAGTTTCACC
>CAJQZN010020796.1:6925-18372 GCA_907164685.1 Colias eurytheme
GATGTTGGCCGATTCTCAGACTTACCCGATATGCACAGAAAATTTCAAGAGAATCGGTCGCCCCGTTTCGGAGGAGTATGCAGACTAACATTGTGACACGAGAATTTTATATATAAGAATATACTTTAATTGCCTTGTAACTAAATCCTTCTTTTGTACGATTAAACGCGCCATAAACAACATCTTTTATAATTTTTTAAACAATTCCAATGTGAGATGTCAAAATCTGAAATACAACATTTCAGATTGTGTGAGAAAGACAAATAAAGGAGTGATTCTTTGAGCAGGTACCTTCTTCTCGTTTATAGCTACTTTTAAGCATGGGTCCTAAAAAGGGTAAGGATACCAATGATGAAAACTATTGGAGAACTTTAATTGAAGAAGCACCACTGGATGACGATAATTGGAAAGTTAAAGTCATAATAATGGAAGCAGCAGGTAGTGATCAAGATCGACTGTACTTAAACAAGTTTGAAGTCTTTGCCGCTGAAGAACGAAGGTTTGTTATCAAAAACATTTGTAAAACTGAGACTATTTTCATGGTTAACCAACTTGGAGGCGAGAAAAAAGTTAAAGATGAAAATCTTCGAGTCTTCGAAGAAGGTCAAGCTTATCTAAAAGAAAAAAGAGACATCCCACCTGACATTTTAGCGCTTATAATAAAGAAACTTATTCTTAAAATGAAGGATGAGTATCTTTTTATCAAACGTCAGAGATTAGAAGTAAGAGAGGGAATGAAAAGAGAATCTACGACGATGATAAATAGGGCTGAAGTAAGAGGCACGGTCATTGTCAAACCTCCAGAACCTGCTGAGCCACCTCCAGAGCCTGCAAAGGGAAAAGGTAAAAAGGGAGAACCAGAGGTTCCTGAACTACCTGAACTGGACGAGGGAAAGAAATATAATACATTACTTCGGGTAAGGGGAGAGGAATGGAGAGATAAAGTTTATGTTGATGACTATCCTACTGATGGTCCAAATATTTACGTTGCAGTGACTGGTTTTGCAGAACCATACCTTGCAGAAAGCCTTATAAAAATTGGAATACCCCTGAGAGCTATAGTCCAAATAAGAATTAATCCAACTGCAGTTAAAGTACCATCGAGCTTATTTCGAGCAACAAAACGAGGGCAAAGTCAAACCGAAGTTTTAATAGAAAAGTCTTTAAAATTTTGGGACGATTTGCAACAGTTAAGAATACAGTCTGAATCAGGAGATTATTTTAAATCTACAGCATTTCTAATATACTCGCCTCCCTACTGGGATGCCGAAAGTTTATCAGGAGAACCAGAAAAAATATACGATGAATTGTGCTTCCTTATGTATGATATTCAAGATTTGACGAGACAACATCTGCATTATTTGGATAACATAGATATTATTAATGTTCCTGATGATGATAAAGATAAAAGATTCGAAAATAATTACTTTCAACAAATCGACGATATACCTCTTGAGAGCACCACTATCTACACGACATTAGATAATGTTTTAAAAACAGTTTGTAGAAGCGAACACTTTGATGAAAACACAAGTCAAACATCATTATCAACTGCTTTAACTTTGAATCAACCTCATGATAATTCAAAAGAGGATACTAAAGTAAAACGTGCCGAAAATTTTGTAAGCGACGTCTTTAAAGTTCTTTGTAACAGCGATGCTAAGAATAAATCGTATCGCATAACTTACGGAGAAGAGTATGAAACGCATAAAAATCCTGTAGTAATTAATTTTGGAGACATCGTTAAGTATAACACATTTCATTTAGGAAATATCAATTTAGATAATTTAGTTCGATGTATGTTATACGGATTGCCTACTAATAGACTGTGGCAATATCACGATTATCCGAGTGGTGAATTAGAAGCTAAGATACAATTTCATGTCAACGTTCTCTTATCATGTTTCGAAAGAAATGACGTGGAGACCGCAGAGTTGAACAGACTTTTGCATATTTTAGCTTGTCGTAAATTATTTAACAACAGAAGTTCCTTAAAGAAGATGCATATACCACTTAGTACAATATCAGAATTTAAAAAGGTGTACCTTAAGCGGAGTATACTTGCTGAACCATTGTTAACGTGTCCTTCTTTTAACCGTGAATGTAGCTCAACGAGTCCATCATTTCCATCCATGGTTAAAAGCACGGAGAGCAATCTGAAAACGAAAATTAGCGATGATGAAATATATCGTATTAAATTTCTATTTGAATGTCCAGATATAAGTGAATTAGTTTCAGCTGCTGAAATAGCTAATCAGAAACCCATAAATCATATACTAGATGATTTTGAATATTTTGAAGATTTTTCTGGGACATGCGCATTTCAAATGATGTCCGATGCATTCAATAAGTTTAATTGCGTAGATTACAAGTATTGTGAGGTAACAGACTGTTTTATCATGATGTTCTTTAATAGTCATGATCCAGATGGTATTTCGCGTGACGAATGGCGATGTCACTTACCTACGCCATTATGTCTACAAGATTTTTTCGATTTTGTGCTTGAAGAACAATATGAATGGATTAAGAAGGAAGAACAAATCTATGATAAACGAATGGCGTTAAAGTCACAGTCAGAATTAAAAGTATCAAATGGAGATATGGCAATACAATCTTGTGTTGATAATTCTGAGGTTCAATTGGAGCTTCTGATGGAAGGATCTCTTAAACATAAAGATTTATTAGAAGCTGAAGAAGCTACACCCGAGGAAAGTGTTGTCCAGACCTCTGTCTCGAAAAAAGCTGCAAAGACGCCGTCGGAGAGTGATATTGAATCTAAAAGTAGTAAGAAAACTAAATCACCCGCTGCATCAACTCCTAAGAATGCAAGAAAAAGCTTCCATACAGAATCTGCTTTACTTAAAGATATGCCAAAAAAGCCTTTCTCTGGTTACGACTTAGGTGACAGAAGAGTGGAGGTATTTGGTAAAGATTCAATATTTTTCTCAAAAGACGGTACACGGGTATCTACGTCATATTCCTTGATTATACCAAAAAACGTGGAAAATATAAGTTTAAAAATAGTTCCTGGTAATGGGTGTAATGAATTCTGGATGCACAAAATGCTGGGGGATTTAATAAGTTCCGATGTTATTGACGATTGTGAATCTTTTAGAATTGTCAGCAAAGATAACGTTATTATTTATGTTAAAAAACAGCATTATGAACTGCCCCTTCCCACGGTAGCTGTTTCTACAATAGAAACACATAAAACAAGGGAAAGTACAGTTAAATCACCAAATATATCTTCAAAATTAAGCGCGACGGTTCCTCAGTTTTTTGAAACGAAATCTTTTTATTCCCTTATTGTGACATGGCCTAATGGCCAGATTACGGAAACAGTTCACGAAAATAATTCTCATGAGATATCACATATTAAGCAGCATTATCTTACTCCATTACCGTATTTAAATGAAGAAAACCGATGCGTAAGTTTAAATGGCGAAGTAGTTGTCTTTAATGCTTGTGGTAATATAGAGGTATTATGTCCGGATGGATCCTATATCAATATAACAAAATGTGTAAAACAACCCGTCTGTACCGATTTAGACGAATTTTTAAGTGAAACCAGCTCTGAAAAAACCAAGAAAGGTAAAGATAAAAGCAAAGAGAAGGGAAAGCCTAGTAAAGCATCTTCTAAGTCATCTAAAAACGTTATAATTGACGATGATCACATGGATATGAAACCCCTAGAGTACGAATTGATTATTGAAGAATTTGAAACAATTGATACAAATGGTGTAAAAGAAAAATGGATTAATGATAAATCATTATTTATAGAAAAACTCCTTATAAGAACAGCAACAGACTATTGCCTCGGAGAAGTGTTTTCAAGAAGAATGGATGGAACAAACGTTTTGTTAAATAAAGATGGTGTACAAATTGTTACTTTTCCAAACAATACTCGCATTGTTACGGAGTGTTTCATTGAAGACGAAGTTTACCCAGAGTGGAACGAAGAAGAATTGGAATATTTTGCAATGATAGATTCTGATACTGCCGAAATAGATACTTTAAAATCTAAAGCTTCTGATTCACTGAAAAGTTATAATGTTGAACAAGAAGGTAGCAGTAGCTATGTAAGTGGAATGTCCAAGAAAATTGAAGAAGAGGAGAAAAGAGATAAAAAGGAACGTTCAGACGGATATGTTTCTATTCAACTTATGTTTACTATAGAGCATCCAAATTTTACAACAATTACAATCAACAAATCGAATGGGAAAGTAACCATTGATTCTCCTAATAATACTAGCATTAGTTTATGTAAAAACAACAATTGCGAATTCTTACTAGATAATGTAACAAGCGCTGATTTTAATGGTGAATATTTAAATATAAACTATGAAGCTTGTGTAGATTGTCAGTGTAAAACTACTTGCACTGTAAAGATTAAATCAGAAGATATGTGTAGTGTTAGTCAAATTCATCGCAATTGGTTAAAAATGGAAGATTCGTTTTGCAAGAAAATTGTCGTAAATGATGAAGGTAATATCAATATTTGCAATGACACTTCATCTGAAGAAATAATTCCTGGCGAAGAAACGAGTCAGCTCGTAGGTTCTGCTAATAATATTGAGACGAAGATTCCCCCGATTAAATCAGAAAGCTCAATGTTATCTCATGGGAAGTGTAAGCAGATGTATGAAACAAAAAATATGAGGTTTTTCATCCTGAAACGGTTAGTTAAAAACAATTTTGAAGTACTAAGCACTAAGCAGTCAGAAAATTTGTTTAAATCTAATTTTCTTTTTAGTGATTTGACGTGTTCAGAATTAGTCCACCGATCAATTATAGAAGAGTACAAGCAAGCGTGCCGATGGCAACCATGGTGTTCAATTAACCGTTATAACACTTTCGGAGACAGTCGAAGTATTGTATCAATTTTGTCACCTGTACATCGGACGGAGGCCGAGGTACCTTATACGTGTTGTAGAAAAAATTTGCCTAGATAAGTTGAAAATTATATCCATTTGAATTTAATTTAAACTATTATAACTCGTATAGAAATGGCTAATGGAATCTAAACTAGCGGACAAGCCAAAGTTTCTGACTTATAAGGATCTGAAAAAAGATACCGGCAAAGGTTTTTATCACTGGATGAGACCGTATGGCAGATTTGAACCGAAACCAAAGAAACCTGATAATGTCCTGCCCGATAGGTTACCACGAGCTTACATATTCAGGTAAATTATTTTTACCACGATTAATTAGAGGACGAAGGATAGGCATATATAATAAAGTCACGAAGATTATTAAAACAAAAGATTGTATTATATTTTTGGGTCTTGCGCAATAAGCTAAAGAATCCAGCATCCATTTTCTATTCACTTCGTCTGAATGCCAATCCTATTTGGGTTTTATATTAATATGTATATTGATTACTAAAGATTATTGAAGTATTCGGTGCATCTACATTTATAAAGATATGATTTAGTTATTTTATATTACATAATTACATTGCTTGTCGGTTTTATTAAGAAACTTCAGCTTTTCATAATACTAAAGTAATGTTTTTCAGAGTATTAGAACAGCAATGGAACGAAAATACAAGAGAACAATTCAAAGGTGGTAAAGAGCTCTTGCGTGCAATTCTTCGATATCGTCAAGTCATTGAAAGCGATAGTGAAACCATTCTCAATATTCCTATCATGGATTTGAGGCCGGAAGACGAGAGACGCACGGATAGTATAATACAGGCTATCGCTCATAGGTTAGATTTTCGTATTTCTAGCTGCATAGTAAAGGAAGAAGGTTTAACTTTTTATTGGTAAAATATCACTTCCAACCTGCTGAATTAATTGAAACTAATAATAATAAATAAACTTTAAGATCTGCCTACCTACCTACCTAAATAGTTCTAAAATTTACATAATAATATGAGTAAGTAGTAAGTCGCACCGCAAAAACTAAGGAATTGAGAACTACGATTCCAAAGTTTTGAAAATTTATTAGCCTTGCGTCTTGTGACTTGTGAGTATCGTCCTAGACATTTAGATAGGTAATAATAAAACTAGGTGAAGTGTTTCGTGTTAGTCAAAAGAAATCAAATCATTAGGACATACGAAGACTTGAAAATGAGATTGGTTGAAGATGTTCAATCCAGAGCAAAGGCCACGATCACCACGAAGCCGGTGCCACTGCCTGATGAGATCTCTATTGAAGGGGAGATCGAGGATGGTAAGATACACGTATTTTAATTTCGACAAATTTAGGGCATAAAAGTTGAACTTTAGTAAAGAAGACGTAGGTAGATAGTGTTTAAGTAAACGGAATTAAAATAATGTAGGTAGGTATAGTTCTTCTACTTTATTTTATATCAGTATCTTAAAAAATACCCGCGATGCCGTTACTAAAAGTACTCAATCGGCTAATCTAAGTCTAGAAACACTAAGTGAACATTTCTATGCACTAACTAGGTATAACTAGAAGGCATGATACAGTGCATTTTATAATGCCTTACATAATAATATTAAAGAGGAAACAGAACAATTGAAAACGTCGACCGGTGAAGAGTCAAGTGTGCTACAAGAAGTGAATGCTGTCGAGGAGATGAGTCCGAATTTGAAGAGGTACTGGCGGAGACGAGGGGAGGAATTTAAGGAGGAACAGTTTTATAAGTTAGTAAATTCACTGCTTCTTTGGCATAAGGGCAATAGAAATGCTGAAACTTAAGAGAAAATGAATTTGTTTACTCATGAAAAGATTGGAGAAATAGAAGTGACATTTACGGGTTACGACTACCATCAGATAGGATTTATTTAGTAGATAGGTAGGTACTAGGTACGTGTAGTCAATTAGTTTTATAACCCATTCATATAACCTTGTAATATTAAATCCAATTATTTAAATACCTACACGTAAAAGGCGATTACCTAGGTAGATACATAATTTCTTGCTATAAGTAACCAATAACTATGCAACCGATTTCACTGAAAGCAGATTGTTATAGTCCGGATTAATATCAAGGTATGCGAGTTAAGCTTCCAGTTCAAACGCTACTAAATACCTACCTATATAATAATACCTAGGTAGACCTACAGCTACTAAGTACCTGGGCTCAGAGACTAAAGACCACAGCTAAAGACGCTCACTGCTACATTCACAACACATTGTGGTCTTTTGCGGTATTCGTATTAGGTATTTGACTTAGGCAATAGGTACCTAATCAATAATACCAATAAAAAAGCATAATATACGGTCTGCTCATAAAAATTTGTAAACCGCTACAGACGTTCATTAGACGATTTTTTTTGTCGTGATTAAATTCAAAGAATTCAAATGATAAAAAATATATATTTTGTTATTAAACATCATTGTTTTTATTCAAGTGGTGGGGGAAAACTGCAGATTACTAATTAGTAACGGTGGGGGCACACGATGCGTTGCGGCGCCGCACCGCAAAGATTTCACCGTGTCAGTGGGCACACGAGCGGTGCGGCGCCGTAACGTTTTTATGTCGCAGCGGCGTCGTAGCAGCCTTGCACAGCGTGTCCTTCCTTGTGACGCAAAACAACTGAGCGGTGCCGCTCCGACGTCGCACCGCATTCACCCCTCCCCGCCTCGTCTTGGTGGTTACAAGTCCGGTGCGGCGCCGGAGCGCATCGTGTGACATGCCACAGATATTTCTATGTAAGACGACGCAGCGACACCGCTCCGGCGCCGCACCGCCGCCGCAACGCATCGTGTGCCCCCGCCGTTACCTACTGCGCAGCTGCTAGAATGAAAAGTTTACGACATCACTTTACACTTGGCCTGTGTTGTAAAATATTATCTCCGAAACCCAGCTAGTTTCCCTGGCTTTTTGTGAATATGTTTAATACTAGCTGCGCTCTGCGGTTTCACCCGCGTGGCTTCGCTACTGTTGGTCTTAGCATGATGTTATTACCTATATAGCCTATAGCCTTCCTTGAATGGGCTATCTAACACCGAAAGAATTTTTCAGATGGGACCAGTAGGTAGTTCCTGAGTTTAGAGCGTTCAGACAAACAATCAAACAAACTTCTACAACTGTATAATATTAAGTAGGTAATAAGTATAGATTGACTGAATAACTGATGTTTGTATACAGGTATCTGCTCCGCGAAGGCAGTGTACCACCTTACTTTCGCAACGTTCTGGGCGGTGCGATCTGGTGGGACATGAACAATGCGGCTGGCGAAGCGGCCACCACGGCGGAGAGGAGGAAGATGAAATGCGCCTGTCCTGCTGAAGAAGTGGCTACTGAAGCGACGCCATACATGTAGAATACGGGAATAAATGTGAAATTGTGTTTTGTTGTTTCATTTATCAGTTTCTTAAACTCAAACTCAAACTCAAACATTTATTCAATTAGACTTCGAGAAACACTTTTGAAACGTCAATACATATTTTTACATTTACCACCGATTCGGAAAGCAGTAGGTATCTATGGAGAAGAACCGGCAAGAAACTCCTTAAATGCTCTTTTAAATCATATCAGTATCATCTTAGTGTAACCTTACAATGCAGATAGATATGTGTTAATAAGTAGCCGGAGTACCTTTAAGTACTTACTTAGATATTTATGTAGAAGAAAAGTGATTTGATGGCATTATTAGCCTATTCTTCCCATATTTTTCTTCTGTAGGTAACCATGGAGGCACCATTCTGCAAGCCTAGATATTTATAATAACAAAGAAAAAATAAGTAACAGTAACTAAGTAGTTACCTAAATCATAAATGTTTATGAGAAATAATTTAAAATTTGACCCAATATAAGATTATATTTTGTAAAATGTACTGTAACCTTATGAAATTGGTAGGCTTTTGGTAGGTAGGTAGGTATGTAAGATAACAAGGAATATTCAAAACACTACAACCAATTTCAACGATTTAACGCTCATTAGGTAGGCCGTAGGTAGGTAGGTACCTACTTATTTTATAGTATTTTAAGCTTGCTTCTGAAGTTGCTCGTAGTATTTTAGGGTAGGTTATCAATAAGCTTAGTGCAATGTCTATAGATACATGATGTAGCTGTAGGTAGGTATATCAATATATTTGTACCTACTCGACATAATATATTAGGTACACATTCATACCGCAAGAAGTCATAATTGCGTCGCTGCATGAAAGTTCATTAGCAGTTCAATGGGTTAGTTGTGAAACTAAGTATGGTTTTAAATATCGCTCAACAAAGTTAATATGATCTCAGCATTATGAGTAAAATTTCATTGGACATTGGACATTGGCAGAACAAAAGATCCTATTGAATCAGCTATTAACATTTTTAATATCAGCTAAACATTTTTAATTCGAATGGGGTAGTCTGCAGACTTCAAGGAACTCTCAAACATCAAAATAAACGATATTATCCATTTTATTAAGTCGGTTTCTGTTTGTACCTACTTCTAATTAAATTAAAACCAATAAGAGAGCCCCATGAGCCTATCCTTTATTTTGGGCGACCCCGTAATATCATCAATGAAGTAGTTAGGTATTAAATTATTATTATCGCTAAAAGATAGGGTAAATGCACCAAAGTCAGACAACTTTATTTTGTTATTAATTTTTTGTCTAATATATGTAGGAAGGTCTATATTTGTGTCTTTATTGAGTAAGTAGTTACTAGTTATACTTAGTATAAGTACATATTTAACCTAAGGTACCCATAGTTTCAATTAGGGCCTGGAATAGCGGGATATACCTAGGTACTTGCTTTTGCTTGTTTGTTTGTGTGGTTATATCTAACTATTTACCTAGCTAATTAGAAATGATAAAAGTAACCTCGTATTGATCGGTACTCGTAGAAAAGGGCACACTAAAATATACCATCTAATAATATTTGATACAAAATGAAATCAATATGAGAAAAATCTTAGAGAAAAATAAATAATAAATAAATTTTTGAAACATTTTTAATAATAATATAAAAGTTCCATCATTTTATGAAGAAATCACATCATCAGGCATTAAATTGGTTGAAGCCGATTGGTGTCTACCTCGAGCGGTGTGGCCTCGTACGCCAATTTATGTGTGAAATGAATGGCGGGAGCAGCGTTCACGCTCCGTTATAAAAGGTCGCAACTCATATATTTATGCAACTTGATTTTGATACATATTTACATTCAGCGTTACATTCAGAATCCAAATATATAATTTCCATTAAATGTCAAAATTTCTGTCGTTTAGTGTTTTTTTATTGTCATGAAGATATTATTAGCAAATGAAGGCGAATTAGTGAGTCGTATTTCCCCACCGCTTTTCGCACGGCGATGCTAAGCCAGTGGCGAGGAAGCGGAGCGAGGCTCGCGATTGGCGCATGCAGCAACCAATGTCTGAGCGCGCCGTGCATCGGCCCTAAGAACGAAAAGGACCGCTCCGATACCCGGGCAGTCCAGCCCGGGCCCTTGCTTAGGATTGTGTCGTGGACGCGATTTGCATGAGTCGTCGTTTGTTTGTCAACAACAGTCTATAATCGTAGTGTGTGCATGTGCAATTTATTTGGATATCACGAATGTCAGTTAGACAGGTGGACGTCATTTCACGTGAGTAGCTAACTCGTAATGTAATTAACATTTTCATACAGAGATAAGAGATGGCGTTAGTTATACCTTCCTACAAGTCGGTCAATGGTGTCATTGAACTTGAGGTATTACGCGATCACTGTGTGTGGCGAGGGCGACCTTTATCAATGTGCATGCAGTGTTGTTTATTAAATCGTTGGTAAACAAAAGCTGTTATTATTCCACTCATTGGTATAATTGCGTTCAAGCTTCAACAATAAATGTTTACTAACTAAATGACATGCATGAAAACCATGCCACGCTTTAAAGTTTACAATATAATTAATACTACCTACAATCTACATATTTAAAACAACTTAATTGAGTATCTAACAATTACGAAGTCTGAAATTCTAATATTAATATTAATACCTATGTTATAAACGATTTTCTCATTAGCATTATTTAACAAGCGACAATTTTCTTATAAGTCTCATATTTATTCTATTTAGGTATAATTATTGTAACCAAACCCTTCCTACAATACTGACTCTTATTAGAACAACAATGTAACTCGCTCATTACAATATAACTACAAAGATTTGGTTTCGATGCGGTCACCCAGGCGGCCAGGCCACCACTTACATACGACAGCTCATGAATTATAATTTCATTACGTTGACCGTATTGAATCCAGTGTGTCAAATGTGTGAGTTTGTGTTTACGCGATAACATTTGAATTGCAAGATACCGTGGCTAAATATAGCACGTGTTTCATATCAAGGATGCTATTTTACATTTGTATCCTTGACTAATTTTTCATTGACGGTACAAGTTGGTAGTTGAAGCACAAGTGAATTAGAAACACCCGCACAATTTCAATATATGCTTGGATTAGAATAAGGTAACTTTTTAGTTATTTATAAAATAACTGATAAGCTTTTTGCACGCCTCATAAGCGAAGCGTTGAGGTGGGTACTACTGTCA
>CAJQZN010020799.1:5336-17793 GCA_907164685.1 Colias eurytheme
ACGCTCTGACGCGCGCTAAGTACGCGTCCTGTCTGACAAAGCCTTAATGTGTTGACGTTCCAGCTCTTCTTAATATACCTTTTTTTTTTTTTTTTTTTTTTTTTTTTTTTTTTAGGTTGGGAAATGCATTTACGCATCCCCCTCGGCAGTTTTGCTGTCCAAGGGGGTATGTGGGACTCGCTGGAAGCCATACCCACTAAAACCCAACGGTGGCCGTCTTTCGCCCTGGGCGGCGGGGGTTAACAGCCAGGCCTTGTACCCCCGCCGACCGTGTGGCGACTGCCGCTTCATCGCGGCCCATCGACGCCCGGAAGTGTACAATGGCCGCCGATATTGAATAATATCGCCGTCCATTTCCGGACCTAACCACCTTATGACGCGGGGGGATCCAGTTTCCTTGCCGCGAGCATAACTACAGTATGCGCGTATCTACGGAAACCTCCCCCCGTGTTTTTCCCTTAAGTATTATGTTACGGCTGGCGCTGGTCATATAGACGCCTGCGCCTACCGGGTCTGCGCCGACGTAGAGGGTCTGCCGCTGGGTCGTTTTCCCGGGCCCTCTCTGCGTCCTCCTTTCTTTTCATTACCGTCGTGCAGAACGTGACGACGGTCTTCCATGAATGGTCAGTGTCGTCCGTGACCATTGCCTCTACAAGAGCTTGTAGGGTAAGCTGAGTGTCTGCTCCCAGCAGGCTCCGGAGGGACCCACGTTCGTCTGTCCAGGAAGGGCACTCCACCAGGGTGTGCAAAGCCGTGTCTTGGAGGCTGCTACAGTGATGGCAGGCGGGAGCTGGCTCACGACCTATCCTGTTCAGGTAGCTGCCGAAGCACCCATGCCCAGAAAGAACCTGCACCAGTCGGTAGTTGATCGACCCCCATCGCCTTTCCACCCATTCTCTGAGTACTGGTCTGATTGCATTCAGAGTCCAGGCCCCCACGCAAGACGAGTCTAGTTCTCGACGCCATCGGCGAAACACCGCGTCGTGAGCTTCCCGTTTCCATTCTTGGAGTGTTTCGAGAGGCAGGTTCTCATCTCTCCCTCTTGCATCAGCTCTGCGCCAGTAGACCTGTGAAAGGGCAGCGGCTTCAAGGTGCCAGGGTGCTGTTCCGGCGATGACGCAAACCGCATCGTAGGAGACGGTGCGGTACGCCCTAGCAACTCTTATGGCTACCACTCGTTGTGCCCGCCGCAGTACGATTGTATTGCGTGTCAGCAGTTTGTCCGCCCATATCGGACACCCGTACAATGCTTGTGATCGCACAACACCAGCGAAAAGTCGGCGGCACCCCCAACTCGGCCCTCCAATATTTGGCATAATGCGGCAGAGAGCCGCTGCCGTGGTGCTGAGCTTGGTGGCCAGTGCCGAAAAGTGAGCTTGGAATGTCCATCGCGGATCGAGCACCAAACCAAGGTATTTCAGTCTGGGCCCAATTCGGATGGGCACTCCGCTCACTACAATCTCTTCCCCCGGTGGTGGGGCCCTCCGGTGGCCATGGAAGCATATAGCCTCAGATTTTTCGAGGGCTACTTTTAGACCGAGGCTTTTGATTCGGCCGACCACCTGTGCCACTCCAGCTGTGGCTCGGAGTCGCGCCTCCCTGAAATCTCGGCCCGTGGACACCACTAGGGTGTCATCGGCGTAGCAAATGGCGCAAACTCCTTGCGGCAGCTCTCCTTGTAGTACGTGGTTGTATCCGATGTTCCACAGAAGAGGCCCCAATACAGAGCCCTGTGGAACACCGCATGCAACTCTGTGACTACCCCAGCCGCCTTGCCTTTGAAAGGTAATTTGACGCCCACAGAGATAAGAACAGATAATACGGCGTAGATACGGCGGTAGTTGGTGTCGGGCTAGGCCGTCTAAAATTTTGTCCCAAGGCAGGGTGTTAAAAGCATTGGAAATATCCAATGATATTGCCACTGCTACCCCACCTTGGGAGACGGATCCTTCACAGATGTCGCGCAATCGAGCTATGGCATCCACTGTAGAGCGTCCCTGCCTAAAACCAAATTGCGCTTCCTGCAGATCTGGTCCTATCTGTGACAGGTGGGTCTGAATGCGGCTGGAGATAATGCGCTCGAAAAGCTTGCCGGCTTCATCAAGCAGGACGATCGGCCTATATGCTGATGGAGAATCTGCTGGTTTGCCACTCTTCTTTAACAGAACTAGGCGACCCATCTTCCAACGCTCTGGAAACCTACCGATCCTAAGGCATTCTGTTAAAAGATCACAGAAGCGCTGATCCAATCCATGAGACAGGGCATGGGACCATACTCTACCGTGCACTCCATCCGGGCCCGGGGCGGTAGTCTTCCTTTTCAGACGGTCTACTGCCACATTCAATTCGGCTAAGGACACGTCCGGAATGGGTTCATCGCAGGTCAGCTCTTCTTGATCAACGCTTCCGACTCGACTTGCAAGATCAGTTGCATTTTGCCTACGACCTGGAAATAGGGTTGTCACCACCTTATGAAGCAGCGCTGGCTCCAACGTAGATGTTAGCGGTGGGGCCCAGGGACGCAGCTTATTCATTACCAGCCTGTAAGGGCGTCCCCAGGGATTCAGGTTCAGCGTGTCCATCAATTCAGCCCAGGCTCTTTCCTTCGCGACCGCAATGGCTTCTCTGAGAGCCTTTTTGGCATCCTGATACATGGTATATCGTTCTGCCTCCTCAGTAGGTGAGTAATCCGCACGCCTGCTCCTTCGCCTATATTTGGTATATCGGCGTCTCGCGGTTACACAGGCTAATCGGAGCCGCGCATGTTCCGTTGACCACCAGTAAACTTTGTTGTGTGGGATATATCTTTTCAGTCTTGACATTGCGGCATCCGATATTTGCCGCATTGTCTCGGCAAACCATTCCGCTTCTGTATCTACGTTTTTATCGTCGGGTTTTGGACACCACGCCCTGATTAAAGACGCTAATTCTAGCAGGTTTCTATCTAGGCTTTTAAGGGACCATCGCGGATTGGTCTCAACAGGAGCATGGTTTGTGTTCCTCGCAATGCCTGTCGTAGGGAGAACCTCGAATCTGATGTATTTGTGATCAGATAGGGTCTCAACCTCCGACAGGACCCGCCAACCTTGGACACGACAGGCAAGAGAGGGACTCGCGAAAGTCACGTCTACCACTGAGCCTCCCCGCATTCGCACACATGTGTTTTCGGTGCCTTGGTTGAGTGGAACCAGATTTTGGGCCGCGAGCCATTCTACGAGGACATCTCCACGGGCATCCGAGGCAGAAGAACCCCAAGCCTCAGACTTAGCGTTGAGGTCTCCAGCAACGATGATATTATGAGGGCGGCCCCATTGAATCAGGGAGCCCACTTCACCCAAAAACGCTTCAAACTCAGGAAGCGTTTTATTAGGTGAGAAGTATGTGCCGATAACAACCGTGTCGATAAGCCTAACAGCTACGCAACCGTGACCCTTCACCTGTGCGCGAACCGGGGGTGATCCCTCCGCCTGTGTCATCACTATGGCAGCTACCTCATCGAGGTCTCCGATCCAATTATCACGCCCGCTGGGTACAGCGTAGGGTTCCGATAATATTGCAAGGTGTATTGACCACTGTGCCAGGCTCTGGATCAATAAGTCCTGAGCCCTGGCACAGTGATTGAGGTTTGATTGCAGGAACCGTAGAGCCATGCTATACTGTAGCGGTTTCCATAGCCTCCATATTATTTGATGCTTCTGTCTGGGAGCCCGCAGTAGGTTTTATGGGCCCCTTTTTAGGCACCTTGTCCGCTGAGCAGCCGTTACCGCCTAAACGATGGTCTGCTTTCCTGCCAGCAGCCGCGCATACTGTGCAGTTGGGCTTAGCGGTACAACTGGCGGCTTTATGGTCTGGCTGCCCGCAGCGGTAGCACAGCTGGCTGCGGTCACATTCCGCAACACAACGGTTAGCAACGTGACCAACTTCTAGGCAGCGAAAGCAACGTAGCTCCCGTGGTTTTTGCACCCTTACCCTCGCCGCAACCCATCCAACGAGGAAACGTGCCTCGCTGACTTTTTTGGCCGCTGTTACAGGGCAGTTTACCCAGGCTGCGTACAGTCCGGTTTTGTCCTTTTTTATCTGACTCACCCTTATCTGTTCAGCCGAGCATTCACCTTTTTTGACTATGGCTTCCTTCAGGTCGTTCTCTGTTATAGACGCATCAAGACCTGACACACGTAGATCCGCCATTTTAACGGGCCTAGAGACTTTGATATTTTTGTCCTTAAATAGGGTCTTCAGTTTGACTGATAGCAGATCAGCCTTCTCGTCGCTTCCCGGTCCAGAAATCTGTATGATCGTGGCTCCCGTGACCGCTTGGCGAAACTTCACACATTCGATTCCGGATTCCTTCAGGTCTATTTTGGATCTCGCCTCTTGGATAGCTGTAGCATACGTTACACCGCTGGTCTGGGCCTCGGATGGAATTGTCAGAACAACTGCCGCGGACCTCGGAGCCCTTAGCTTAGGTTGTACTGACTGGGGGCGTTGAGACGCTTTTCGCGATTCCGCCGTGTGCTTAGTGAGCCCGGCCTGCTGAACTTTGTTTGCACTCGCTCTGCCCCTCTTTGCTACAACTGACCATCCTTCCTCAGAGCAGGTGGCTGCAGGCACAGCAGGGGATTCCACGTCAAGATGCGTAGAGACCACCACCGCGGGGGAGATAGCAGGGGCCGGTTCTTCCATCTGTTTTTCGTTACCTAATCCTTTTCCCTTCTTCTTCTTCTTATTCTTCTTGTCTCCCTTCTTTTTCTCCTTAATTTCTTTGTTCTTCGTCCCATCCTGGGTCATTATAGTTTTAGTTCCCCTTAGTTTTGGTCTCGTATCCTCTGAGGCTTCAGAGCAACTCTCCTGTCGAATATCAGCGATCCGGCTACCTCGTCTATCCGCCGCAGTAGAGGGGTGGGATCGCGATTGCGGATTTGGTTGAGGCACTAAGTTTTTAAACCGTGCATCGATCAGCTCTCCCAGTAGACTGATCATCCTGGCTTCGAAGTCCTGCGGCAACTCCGCTGCTTGTGCAGAGGCAACCGGGCCCCGTTGCATGAGCAGTCGCATTTCTCGCATCTCACTTTGGAGAAAGTCAAGCCTTATGCGCAAACGCTCATTTTCTGCACGAAGCGCACTTGTTTCGTCAGTTAACGTCCTAAAAGCAAGCGAATCGGCATCTTCTCTAATTGCCCTAGCAGCGTTTCTGAGATCGGCTACATAGGTGGTTTTTAGGCGATTGGACGCTTTGGCGATCTGTTCTACGGTCGCCAAGTTAACTTCTATCCTTTTCCGTAAATCTTCGGTCGCTGTGTTTGTGTTTGCGCCAGTCGTCTGCAACTCTACGACGGGTGAACGCACAGGTTTTGGCTCTGGATCTCCTGAGCCTAATGCTCTGTGTTCTACTTCCTCTTGGCTATCCTTCTCTGCCCTGTGCGCCTTGCGCAGGCCTGTCCGAGGTTTCCTTCCAGATGAAGATGGGATGGAAGTGTCACTAGAGCTTCCATCATCCAACCGAGAACGTTTTCGACATCGCCAAAAACGTGACTCCTTCGGGGTACATAGAGCCTCCCGACGAACCAGGGGACTCATAGTAGTTCGTGAATTGATGCTCGCCATAGAGTTGGGAGAGTCCGACTCTGCGGCCGCATCTGTTACCGCATAAGAGCGGTTGACAGTTCCACCATCAGCTGTGGTAGGTGTTGGGGTAGCGCCTGTCACACGTTCCAACACAGCATTACACCTTTTAATCGCCGATTCTCTCGGCATATCTCCTTCTACTTCAAGTTGGGGTTTCATATTGTACTTGGTAAGTTCCCACGAGCATGGGGGATGTATACAGTCCGCCCGGGAGGTGCCCCCTGCTCCCGGGTAACCCTATTACGCCCCGGAGGACGGGCGGTATCCGGGGGTTGGCCGCTCCGACTTGATCCACTCGCCAAGCCACCTGCCACCCGGCGGGAGGCAGGAATTCGACGCCGCGCTTTGGCCCCGGGGGGCGCCCCAACGCCGAATTGGAGGGGTTTTTTCTGAGGTCACCTTCCTCTTGGGCCGGCCGGTTAAGGCAAGTCCCCTGGTCTCTAACGTGCCGCTAGACATGACAACGTCGCACGTTAGAGGTAACAGTTTGCCCGGCGGAGGGCCAAAGCCCCAATGCCCAGCAAGAGACATCCTCCCGCTGAGCCCGCCGTGCCGCGGATCATCCACCGCCATCCATCGCTGTGTTGCATGGTCTCCAAGGACCTTCTTCAATGATGCCAATGGCATTCCGTCAAGCGTCAAATAGCCGCATCCCGTATAGTTTTGTGAAAAACGAATCGGGAGCGGCACTTCTGTATTCCATATTAGCTTCCCCAAGATGCTGGCTTGCAACCCAGGTACTAAGCCCCCCCGCCACGACAAGGCTTGGAACGATGGGAGGGTTCTTAATATACCTGTAATTAACACCCAGACACAGCAAACATCTATGTTCATCACACAAACATTTGCCCCGGATGGGAATCGAACCCACGACCTCTGGCTTGGAAGGCAGGGCCACTACCAACCAAGCCAACCGGTCAGTCATTGATAAACTGTTTCTCCAAATCCATACTTAATATCATAAATGCGAAAGTAACTCTGTATGTCTGTCTGTTACTCAATCACGCCTAAACTACTGAACCAATTTTCATGAAATTTGGTATAGATATATTTTGATACCCGAGAAAGGACATAGGCTACTTTTTATCCCGGGAAAATGACGCAATCCCGGAAATCCCACGGGAACAGGAACTATGCGGGTTTTTCTTTGACTGCGCGGGCGAAGCCGCGGGCGGAAACCTAGTAAGTGTATAAATGATTTAAACTTAATATATTTATGTATTTGCAGAACGATGTACCACGACCCAAGAACGACGTGGAAGTGCCTCCGGCCGTTTCTTCTCTCGGTTATCTCTTGGAGGAAGAGGAGCTTTATAGGCAAGGGTATGTGTGTTATAAGTTTATTTATTTGTCATGAAAAAGTGTCGAAATACTTTATGTATTATGTATTAATTAGTAAGGAAGGGTATGTGTAGTTTTCAGATAATTTCATTTTGATTAAGGTCTTCAAGAAGTGTCCAAAATAACTTTAAACGTGTGTTTAATAGCCAAAATGATTATACATTTTCGAAGAGAATAAATATCCCATGTTTGCAACATTTTTAATTGTTGCTCCGCTCCTATTGGTCGTAACTTGATGTTACAAATCTACCTACACAATATCTTAACTCAAGCATGACTGTAAGGTTTATAATTACTTTTTTGTTTGTTGTATTTGTCTCCCTCTTGTATTATAATATTATAACGTATTTTTACGATAAGTTAGTTGCATTTGTCAAGAACTATACTATAAATAAGTTATTAAAATTAATCTTTTGTCCACAGCATATGGAAGAAGGGCCACGGCAAGACAGGCGAGCGCACGCGTTGGCTGAACACGCCGAACGTCTATCAGAAGGTCGAGGTGCTCGAAACCGGTACAGCCGACCCGAAGCGGATCACCAAGGTAGAATACGTGCGGGTCGAGGCCGAGTAGGGGGTTGAAAAGGGGCTATAGGGGTCACGGGGGTTGGAAGGGGTCGTGGGGGTTAGGGTGTCGTGGGCTGGCGAGGTTAGGTTGGTATGTCTGTATAGATGTGCGTGTAAATTGAGGCTGAGTAGTGGAATCAACCGTGACGGGGGTTAGAGGGGTCGTGGATGGTTAGAAGGGTTAAATGTTAGCGTGCTATTGACTGGCGGGGTTATATCGGTAGGTAAGGTTGAGCACAGTACGCTGGCTTTGGTTACGTCACGGTAAACGGAATATGAATGAACAGAAAGTAGCGAAACTACTTTTCGCTGTTCGTATTATGTACGAGCGTTCGTATTTTGTATTCTTTATGAACGTGTATGAGAAGAATACACACTCACACACGTACGAATCGACTCGCTTGTATGTGTGAGCGAGTGTGCTGTTTGGAATGTTTTCTACGGAGCTTCGATACTGTTCATATTGTATTTACTGTAACTGTGGTAGAGTACGTGCAAGTGGAACACACGCGGGTCAAGGCTGATCACGGGGGTTAGTAGGGTCAAAGGAGGTTAGAGGGGTCAAATTGGTTGAAAAGGGGGTTAGCGGGGTCGGGGTCGTAGGTAAGCTTGTAGTGGAGCTAGCTTACAATATAGGTAGGATTGTGCTGGTTAGGGGGGGAAACATTAAAATATCGAGTCCAGTATAGACTTGCGTTATTTAATCATCTATTATACACCTCTAATAGAAAACTAATACAATAATTATTTGAATTACTATACACAGAAATATATTAGTATAGATAGACACAGTAGAGTTCTAATTATAAAACATTGTCCCTCTAAATGCGTAGATATCTAGATGATTCGATAAAAAGTAGGCTATATAAAAAGAAATCACGTTTAAAAATTATTTACGCACAATTGAGCGCTTTTTTTTTCGACGCCAGCCCACGGTTGTCATGGAAACCAAATTGTTTTTTTTATTTTCTTTTTTCCTAGATTATAAGTGGCCTATTAACCAATTGTGTATTTTTATTGGTTTTAAAAAGAGGAATGTTATTTAAGATATCTTTTTTTTTTGCGCGGGAAATAAAATGAATTAAAGGTGTTGTGTGCCACAGATAATTTATTTGTTTGAGAGTGTTAAATTATAACAAAAAAAAGCTCTGATAATAATCATTTAGCACTTAAAAAATATAAATAAATGTTCATATGGTGAAAATATTGAAATAAAAATCAATGAATCTAATTTATTTAAAAAATTTTATGCGTTAAAGATAGCCTTCCTCTTTCATATATTAATCAATTATGTTAACAAAAATCCAGTGTTTTTTTTATAAATCGTGTTTTTTATTTTTTCTAACCTAAAATTTAAGTCGAAATGTGTTTTATAATATATTGGAAAAGTCATAGTCGCATTTATTATCTATAAGTAATTTCTTGGTTGTATATTTTATCGGAAAAAAATATAAATGTTATAGTGTAATCTTATTTATGTCTATTTGAATTAAATTGGTATATTTATTATATGAAAAGGTATTGGCAATCCTTTCTGAATAAAATGGTACGCAGATTTTTAATATAGTTCTGTCTCTTTCTTTTGAAGAAATTGCTGTGTGTTAGAACGAGACCATGCTATGGTGGTCTAGTTTCACATAAAAGATTTTCTAGCACTTATTGTTTAGTTCGTTTTTTTATAAAATTACTAGATTTCCGCCCGCGGCTTCGCCCGCGTTTTCAAAGAAAAATCCGCATAGTTCCCGTTCCCTTGGGATTTCCGGGATAAAACCTATCCTATGTGTTAATCCAAGTTACCCTCCATATGTGTGCTAAATTTCATTGCAATCGGTTCAGTAGTATTTGCGTGAAAGAGTAACAAACACACACACACATCCTCACCTACTTTCGCATTTATAATATGAGTAGGATGCTATTCACAAAAGACAATTTAATACAGAATTTTAAACCTATATTTATCTAAGTTATCATACAAATATCTTAAATCTTTTAAAACAGCTAATAGCTAAAGAGAGATTTTTAAATTTGAAAAGGAAATATATTGCTATCTCACATATTTCGAAACAAAAGAAAGAGACAGAATGAATATCTCTATATTTTATAATAACGTTACTCTACTAATGAAAGAAGTTTACAGTTTCGCTTCACATAATATAATAAAAGCTAGGGCTGCCACTGCCCATAATAAAGAAAGAAAAAAGCTAGGGTTGCCACTGCCCATCGTATTTATAAATAGCGTAGGGCTGCTAACATTCCTTTTATTTATGTATAACATCCTAATAGTTCGCTCAAATATTACGAACGATTAAATATTATAATGTTAAGCGTATTCCAAATATATTATTTTTTAGTGTAACAACGCTCGTGTGTGCGTTTTGTTTATGCGTTCGGTAAATCTCTTACAAATCTCTTTAAAGTATAATTTACTAGCTTACCGCCCGCGGCTTCGCCCGCTTTGTCTAAAACCTAATAAATTATATACTAAAACATTCCTCTTGAATCACTCTATCTATTAAAAAAACCGCATAAAAATCCGTTGCGTAGTTTTAAAGATTTAAGCATACAAGGGACATAGGGACAAAGAAAGCGACTTTGTTTTATACTATGTAGTGATTACACGTGCTATTAATTACACTTTTGAGTCAATAAGAGATTTGTAAGAAACCCAGAACATTATATTCGCTTTCAAAATATTGTGCTTATAGATACTATGAATTAATAAATATTAATGGTATAAAAACAACTAGTTTTCTATTCTTTTCGACGCACTCTGATGAAATGCTTTTGAATTTTAAAATTTAACGTGTTTTTGTGTGTTTGTGTGACTAATAAAATAATATTTTGCAGTGGGTCGACGCAAACAACGAAGAGGTATTGTTTAAAATAATTTGTTATTATTATAAAAAAAAAACTATTTCTTCACTTTATAGTTTAGGGGCTCGCTGTCGGATTGTTTGAGTCATGTGATTTTTGAATTGCTGTTGTTTATTATTTATTATTGATGATCTGAATTCGTGGTGTGATGAATTATTATTATTGTGGTATGGGACAGATTTTTACCGTATTTCAGTGATTTTTCTAAGCAATGAGAATAATACGTCAAAATTCAAATTAATTTATTTGCCAAAAAAACATGGTATACAGAGATGTTAACACGTCGTGATAGAATTTTTGCTGTTTATAGGAATCGAACCGAAATTGGTCAGTTACTTAAATTAGTTCTTAATATTTTATGGTTGATAAAACTGTTGTGAACTGAGTTTTTTTTGTTATCATTGACAATCTAACTTTTCAGGTAAGTTTAATATTGACACTAAATATCTTATATTGTATGCACATAGGATAATTATTACATATTTTATTGCACTAAATTTCTATAATATCTAAAATAGCATCATACATGCACACGCATCGTTCATTTTTTTCATTGCAAATGTTTTTCATTTTATTGTTTTATTAAAATAATAAGAAATACATTATAAAGAAAATACACATTATATGCGGTATTCATGGAATTTGTGTTATTTAGCCGTTTTCACCACGAATTCAGATTGCTTTCATTAAATACTGAAAATACTTTTTTTATTAGAAAAGAATAAATCTGTAATAATAATTGACAGCTATTCTAAGAATTGGCAATGCTAAGACTCAAACTAAAATAATAATGTCTTCTTTATGTAGTTAGATTAATACAATAATTATAAAATCTTTGAAATGTATCTATCTGGGAGAAAGAGAGGAATATATTACGATGATTTCATTAACTTAGTTTTTAATATAAATCCAAAGATCTTCATATATTTTCCTAACTTTCGTTACTAAAACTAATGTATTTACGCTTTCGTAAAAATGTTATTGTCTTCTGTATTTATACAAAAATGTTTAATGTTATTTTTTTTGTTAATGTGTTCAAAATTTACACTTGACATTTGTGATAAGATGACATAAACAATCCGACGGCGAGCTCTCTATCTATCTCTCTTACGGTCCTAAGTTAATATTATAGTCTAGGGGCTGTATCTAACATTCGGGTCTCTCACGTTGCGTCAACTCCTTACATTACACGTGTCGTAAAAGTATCGAATTAAAACCTCTCGTGCCATCCCTAAGTGCGAGCGAGACAGCTTGAGAACTAAACTGCGAGTGCGAAAGGGACGACGCGAGTGTGTCTCGATTCGATCATTTCATGGCGCGCATTAACATTCAAACGCATTTCATTAACATTCCCTGGTTGCCATCGAGGTTGTACAGTGTAGGAAGGGTACGAATTGGTCGAATTGTTGCCATCCTTTACTCCCCTTTGTTTTTTCGGAGTGAAACTTCTTTAGGCGCGTTGAGAGTAAAATTTCAATGTCGCCTCTTGGCAATATCGTCACGGAGTGAGCGAGGACTTTGGTATCTTCGAATCTCGTTAAAGAAGTTTCACTTCTGACACGCTCTTTTTTGTTTTACCGTTTATCCCGTTTCGCTTGCATGCGGATAATTATAAATACTGTACTGTACACGCTCGATGTTGCCAGGGTGGCTTCGCTTTGATTTTTTCGCAATTTTCTCCAATTTTTTCGCAATTCTCCCCACTTTTTTGCAATTCTCCCCACTTTTTGGCAATTTCTCCCATCCCAACGGCAACATTCAACTAATTTGACCCTTCCGTACGCACAGTGGGTGCAAGACGGCTCGCCCGCGCACTCCGGTACGCCCGTCAAGATAGACACGCTACAGTTTGTGCCGAAGAACACGAACCCGAAGGAGTTTAAGCAATTGCAGCAGCAGGTTAGTTATCTTTTGATTTGGGATGGTGGATATGAATGTATGTCATAATTGCCATCTGTCAAAGCTCGATAAATAAGCTAAAATAAAAAAAAGATATATGTACCTACATATTTTTTTTGTATTTAAAATTCTATTATTTTCAAAATTCTTC
>CAJQZN010020815.1:161-13090 GCA_907164685.1 Colias eurytheme
AAATCAAAGGGTTTGTTTTAATTCTAATTCCAGTGAATTTATAAAAATTAAATAAGTAATTACATCTATTTTTCTAATACTTAGGTGTAATAATGGTATTTATTTTTCTAAGTTATTTATGATTAACCTCACTTTTTGATTGTATTTTTCAATACACTAACACGTGGGTGGAATTATGGTATCTATTTAATTTAATAATTTATATAATATAATATATATAATTATATTATTTATATATTATATATATATTTATAAATTATTTATATAATTATAATATAATATATAATTTATAATTTAATTGTGGTATTTATTTTTCTAAAATTGTATTTAAAGTTAACCTCAGTTTTTGATTGAATTTTTTAAAACATTAATAAATCTATGACTCACGTTAACACGTGTTTGCTTGATTGGTGTTCATATATGATTTTGTGAATTCAATATTTATAAGAATAAACCTCAAACTCTTTATGTCCAATCAAAATATGCATGTGCTTTGTTTCTAAGAATTACAAAAGACCCTAAACTTTGATTACTTTTACGATAATAGCCATTGACTATTATACTGTGCCAGATGTGGATACAGTTACCTATTCAAATTGTTTACAATACAGCTGAGCCGGTCGTTCTACAGATATAATTCTCCAAAAATATTAACCAAATGTGGTCGCTTAATGCGGTATGTCGTAGTAAACAATGCCGTAAAAACCAATGTTTTCGATAAGGCGGTCATATAACATTCAGCAAGGACCTTTCATTTTGGTCAATTTAACCGGTATGTTGTTATAAACGATGTCGCCATAAACGGTTTTGACTGTATTTAAATAGGTAGCGAGGAGCGAAGCGACGAGCGTGTTAGACTAACGTATTTCTGTAATATTGTATACTAGCTACCCGCCCCGGCTTCGCACGGGTGCAATGCTGATACTAAATACACTACAGAAAAATTGTGAACGTTGTATAGGTATAAAAATATAGCGGCCCGCTCCGGCCTCCGGCATCGCACGGGTATAAAATACATAGCCGGGCGGCCGCAAACGCTACGTCCTGCAATTTTTAAATCTGTAATATCTTCGAAAATATTCACTTAAATCATACGGTGTAAAGGGCCATATAGATCTATATTAAATGAACAATGTATTCAAGGTATTTAATTGGTTAAGGATTAATGCTGTATTGGTTAAAATCGCTTCGAAAATTAGCCATTATTTGTCGTAAAAAGTAAATGACAAAAAAAAGTTATTGTGGGTTATCCATAAGAGATAGACATACATATACCATCGCGGACTTTTTTGTAGACCTTTTCAATGTGTATAATACCTACTTAGTACATTATTTTGATAAAACTCGTAGGGTTCAGCCTGCGTTTGCAATGTAAGCGGAATAAATGTAATTTTTTACGACATCACATTAGAAACCTCAAAAATAACAGTACTTCTCCACTACTTAATGGATCTTATTATATTTATACATATAAACCTTCCTCTTGAATCACTCTATCTATTAAAAAAAACCGCATCAAAATCCGTTGCGTAGTTTCAAAGATTTAAGCGTACAAAGGGACATAGGGACATAGGGACAGGGAAAGCGACTTTGTTTTATACTATGTAGTGACAAGCTGTGCCGCGCGGTTTCACCCGCGTGGCTATGCTCCTGTTGGTCTTAGTTACGAAGTAACTATTCTCTAATCTGTGGTCTTAGCGTGATAATTAGCCTATATTACTCGTGGATAATGTAGCTTTCGAATGGTGAAAGAATTTTTAAAATCGGTCCAGTAGTTTATGAGCCTATTCATTACAATCAATCAAACAAACAAACAAAGTTTTCCTCTTTATAATATTAGTGTAGATAGTAAATTATTTTTTGAAAAATAAGGTCATAAAGAAGTTTCACTTCTTACGTGTGTACTCTAGTACACGCACACATTTTTTTTTATCACATATTTGGGTTTGGTATCGATCCAGTAACACCCCCTACTATTTATTTTTTCAATATTTTCAATGTACAGAATTGACCCTTCTACAGATTTATTATATGTATAGAAGATTACAAGAAATAAGTCGAAGTCACGACAATTACACAAAAATAAATAATATGTCTTAAAGTTATTTGATAAATATCAGTTACAACAAAACTTATAGTCCAATACGAACAAAGCGTATATTTTAAGAAAAAAATAAAAACTAATAGTAAACCCCTGTGTAATATTTGGAGAAAATCGCAATAGGTAGCGCATTATTCAGTGTCACTAACGGGACGTGTGCCATAATATATGTTTTAATAAAACGGCATCAATTCCACGCAAGGAGGTAGACGCAAATATCAAGAGCAAAAGATCTTCAATATATTATTCATTGAAATAGGAAACCCTTATAAATCCAGGTATCGCCATTAAATCATCGTCCCAGGATGAATATGAACGTGCCTTTTTATACTTTCTAGGGCAGAGACCGTTTTGTTTCCCGCCCTTGAACTACCCCTTCGTAATCATCTTTTACAGACCTTATGAAAAAAGATCGGTAAATAACAGGTACATATACGAAGAGTTCCTAAATTGATTTGTATCTGACGAATGTATCGACATAGAAAGACAATTGGCAAACTAAATTGCAAATATTTCAGGATGATCCTTGAATCTGGCCAAACGACAGTTCTATTTCTTATAAATGCTCCCCGTCGACCTTCACATTAACAATGTATTCAGGCCTAAACAAAGAGAAACAGGTGGATAGCATGACGTTACATTCGCTGAAAGATTCCATAAAAAGTGTAATGGTACCCTCGTCACGTCCGGACATCTTATTTATCTAGTCACTGGCAAAATCATTGTTTCGTTCGTCGCAGTAAAAACGCCTTATTACGAACGGCTAACAGATGACCTAAGAGCGCCCTTTGTCTTCGATTCTTGCGTGTGACGTTTCATTGTAAAGCTACGAAAATGCTGGAAATGAGGTAAATAAAACATGATGCTATTGTAGTTTTATTATTTAATCACCCTTGTATGGAATAAATGTAGCTTCATTAGAGTAAATACTAAATGACGTTTTAAATAAAATTATTTGATTGTTTTTTGTGGATAGGAATGTGATTTATTAACCCCATAATCATAACTTTGAAAGTATAATTAAAAAAACGTATCGTGCAATCTAAGCTTCTAATAAAAAATCATAATTTATCCGAAACTTTTACTTTTAAAATGACATTTATATTATATTGTGAGTCTATTTTAAATATGTAAGAAATAACAACCTTTATCTAACATCCAACGTTTCAAAAGGTCAGCAATTGGCATTGTTTGTAAGAGGAACTGCTGATTTTATACAATCTCCATTGAAGTTGTTTTCTTGTCCGATAAAAGGATTATTATTGAAAAGTGCTTATTATGATAACTTGAAAATAGAAAAAACCATTAATCTTCTCTGGTCTGTATGTGCCTTAGTAAAGTAAAGAATGAATACGCAGAATTCATTATCTGAAACAATATTATTTAAATAAGTAATGGGGCATTATTATAATAACAAACAATCGCGATAATTAATGTTATTTTAGTTGCATACTCATATTATGATAAAAGTTATAACACTAAATACGTCATATACGGATGATACAATTAAGAAATATTCAAACAAAGATCATAAAAAATAAAAATGCCCAGACTATTTGAATTAAACTTAGAGCATTAAACCATAATGCTCTAAGGAATTAAATGTAACGTAGATTTATTTAATTAAACAGAGTTTAATATTAATCAAGTTAACCAATTCCCTTGCTTTAACACACGTTATTTGATATAAGAAAGAAAAACACAACTGGGATTGTGAAAACATTAATTTGAAAAGTTGTATGTAGTCGAGTCTCAGCTAAAGTATCTAAAGAATATTTTTAAGCTATTCCGTAGCTTCTATCGCGGGCCTTGAGCGCGGGGACCGAATCCAGAAATTTAGTAACGAAAAACCTCACGCTTCCCACTCCGACGGGCGCGGAGGTGTGGCTTGAAGGCATAGCATGCAATAGCTTTACCGCGGCAGTCCCACGTCTTTTTTAAATAGTTTGCAAGAAAGGTACTAATAACTACTCTGATTGTTCTAAAATGGTTTCTCCCACATACATACACTAATGATACTATTCCCAAATCACTTACAGACGTGAAAGTACTAAGGGACAAAAGGAACATTTTCCAGCCCGTTATCGTCAGAGGGCGTTGCGCTCTTTCCATAAAAAGTCGCACACTGCTTTTGAATCGGCCCGATTGCGAAGTCCAATCACACTGGTATATCGCTTGAGACACAAGAGTACTCTGAAAATATTTATCGAAGCTAAATATGTGGACTGGGATTTGTTTGGAGAACATGCTTGTTTTGTAAAATATGCTTGCTAGGTTACTTAGAATACTAGGGATAAAAGAAATCTCTCTTCTCTACTAATGGAAAGTAATGTAAGAATAATATGTACAGAATTTACACATCAGGAACCATTTTTTTTTTAATTTAATAGGGACGATGGAAATTATTACGAAATTAATTAAGCAATATTTTTGCACATATTAACATATTTTGACAACAATTTTATATTGAAATTCCTTAACAAACACACAGCTTTACACAGACCTTTTCGAAACGAACTTTTCTTAAAGGACCTTTAATCATTTCGTTTGAATAGTATTGAATACGAAAATTTTCAAATACAAATGTTTATTTATTCGTAAAACATTATTCAATGTTATATTTTAAAATAATAATTATTTTCCAACGAACCTTATCCATTATCCTCGTCCCAAACCAACAAGGGATCAAAATTTGTACAATCATTATGGCCATATACGTAGTTAGGAATATGTAGTATTGCCATGGAGCGGGCTGTGGGCATGATTCGCATTTAATTAGAGAAATTATACAGTAAGAACAAACTTTAAAAGCTTAATTAAGTACTTAAATAAAATAGAAATGGAATGTGAAACTTATAAATTTTTACGCATTGGAATGCTATCTAAATATCAAATGTGAACCTTAATAGTATATAATTATATAGAAGCAAAATTTAAATCAATTATATTTCTGAAATGACCTGATACTTTTTCAGTGTATGAGAACTTTGAAGCGTAGAGTATTGCAGCGATTGTCCTTTGTCCCTTGGACCGATTAGCTTATTCATTTAATAGAATCGCAGTCGCCTTTTAAATTCAAAACTTAAACCGACTTTTTAATTTCTAAAAATATTAATTTGTATGTTTCCATTTTTGTTAGGATGTGATGTAGAAAGAAAGCCCTCTACGGGCTACGGGTTTAGTAAATTTCTAACTATTTCCTCTAACTTCGAACATTAAAAACAAGGAATATTATTTTGGACTTTTTGTAATGTTTACTACCTATCTATAAATTACTATTATTACATTATTTAATAAAACCATAATTCATACCAACGTAAAGCGATATAGACAAACACAAATGATCCCAGAGGCGATGCTAAACTGTGTAAATAATGCCTTTGAAAATACATCTTCTATTAAATAACAATACCTGAAATTAAACATGCTATTTAAATAATTTGACTAATCTTACAATATATCTCAGTTTTTCAAAAGTCATTGAAGTAATTTCAGAATTCTATTTTTTATCGTTACAATGCTTTTTAAGTTTAAGTTAAATCGAAACAAACGATTTGAATCGATTTTGAATAACAACAATAAATCAAATATTTCCTCTTCACATTATTTGATATCATGTTATACTTACTCGGTAACATCTTGATAATGTACTAAAGCTTTATTAAGTTTCAATATAGTATCATTATCTGACTTTTTTGGCTCTATTCCGGAGGTTTCATCGTCAGGCTCTTCGCGCAAAAACGACGACTGATCTGTTATATTTTTCATCTTCATTTGCAGGATATCCAATTGGGCGATAAGAAAAATCATTAATCCCAAAATAAACGTGTCCACATTTACGTTGTTCAGCATATGAAAGTGCATTCCTATACTTTGATAGAAATATATTGGGTAAATGAATCTTTGTTTTGTGTCATCGGAAAGAAAATCGTAACCACACACGGGTGGTTCAAGTTTACCAGAAAATAAAAGGTGAATAATAAACGGTGACGACACATGTGTCAGATTGGAAATGTACGACACCATCGCATATATCTTCCAGCTTTTAACGTTGAATTTATTCGCTTTACGCAATATTTGACGCTCCATTTCATTATCTGTTTTAAATAAATCACTTTCCAAAATTGTCAGCAGTTTCATTATTTTCTTCTCCATAAATATAAAACACAAAACTTTCGATGACACCACAAGTATTGTTAAATATAATATCATTTGCTCTATAAATACGTCTAATTGACGTGGAATGAAAAATAAATTTATGGTGTAGAGAATATCATATCCAAATATAAAAATGAAAACAAATGCTCTTGAGTATATGGATGAATAAATGTGTTTTGATGTATCTGGGTAAATACCCAGAATTTTCCAATATATCTTGTTTATTTTAAAGCAGCTTAGCCTATCTTCTATCTCCATTTTGAAGAAATATGTCTACCTATATTAATTTTGATACTACCTATTTCACCCCTACTAAACAACAAGGAGTGAACTATATCCTTTTAATGCTTCGTTTAAATATTAAACTGATAATAAAGTTAATTAAAAAATTGGCCACAAAGACTTCACTGCCTTGTGATTTACTCGAGGTCAATTTAATGCGACAAAATTAATAGCAAATGCAAATAATAGTCACCCTTTGAGCAAGTTCCCGTTACTTTGCCATTCCATAAATTGTGTTAAAACGATAAAAGAAATGCGCCATTAACATTAATAAGCGCTACTATATGTTAATATGATCACAGAGGAATATAGGTTAATTGCGGAAAGCCGTATATTTTTTAATGAGATGCAATTAGTGAAGGTGACGCCGTCCACTCGCAAAATGGTCCTGCAGTTCGTTCTAATTACCAACTCAGTAAGAAAAATTTAACTTATTCTTTATGGGCACTCCGCATTTATAATTTAAACGTCAAAAGCACTGTTTTCATATAGCGATATATAGCGATATAAATAATAGATAATATTTTGTTTTCCTTTCATTTATAGTGTTCTTAACATTTGCATATTGTGCTTGCTGTTGCTGAAAACTCGCAATCAATCGTCGCTTCGCTTCATATGCAAATATTTGTATTTAGATTGCAAATGTTAAGGAACGGTGTGTTTAAACGATAATCTCACAATGTAGTTTATTCTTTCCCACTCCTTACAAGAGTAGGTACTACATTAGCGAGATGAATTTTTCTGCACTTCTTCAATTGACTTACTGTTTTATACCGTTTGAAAACCTATAAAAATTTAGTATCAACAGGTAACTTTGTTCGACTTGCCTTAGTTTTGAAAGTGCCATTAAATCAGCCGAGAAGTTAGTTTCAACATAACTGTCGTCGGTTCAAGAACACTTTACTAGGGAAAAATTCTTTGAAGTTATAATTTAAGATCACTTGAACAAGATTCTTGGGACAGGTATTGTTTAAAAATTGTATCAAACAATTAATTTGTATTTACTTTGATTCTTGGAAAATAAATATTTCAGCTTCACCTCAGGTTAAGTACTATGTATATTGAGTTTAAGTGCATACTTATAAATGAAAATTATCATAATTACTCTAAAGTTAATATTATAATGATTTATGTAAAATATATGCATTCGTTTCTCTTTTCTTTAGTAATAAAAATCCATGCCTTGTATTGCTGTCACATTTCCAATTAATATCTGATATCTACTCCATTTAAATAACGGTGACATATGATAAGTTTTCATGCACAAATAATAAGAATTTCTAAATTAAAATATGAATTCATAAACGGTACAAAAACAACGGGACACACCGCCGGGATAGTGATAGCAGTCACCGTCCCGACTGAACAAATAGTGTAACTCCTTCCATCTTTCCTCTCATTAAATCGCCGGCTAAACTTCCCTCCTGAAAAGGGTACTTAAGCTTATTGTTTTCGTAGCAGCTATGAGCCTCGTACAATCCCCTCTCAAATCTACGATGTACAACAAAGGTGGAACATCTCTCGAGGTGGGTGTCACGATATTTTCAGGAGGCATCATTAGGCCGGATAGTGTATACTAGACGATACTTTTATTCAGCAGATAGAAGCCTCGGGGTATTCGTTACGGCGCGAATCAACCCTCACTTCCTTTGAGGCCTTTCCATCTTAGTTCCTATTGTTCCGACAATATCTGCGTTTAAACGACGTTTCAAATAGAAAAATTTATTATTCATCCGCAGCTTACGTGCAGGAAGTGGCCGCGTCGTAAAGATGATTTGAATTTTTAAACAACTCTAAGCAGAAGATTAATTTGCGCTCACCGGCTGAAGACTTCTTAAATATAAACTTCACAATTCAGCTTACGATTTCAAACAATTTAATGAATGAATACCTAATTAACAAATTCCATAAATAATAATGATTGTGTTCCGCAAATCTTCAAATTTAATAAAAGACGTAGACGAAGATTTCAGTTAAAGATGGGTATTTGAAGTGGGTGGAAGGTGGCAATCCTGGGTGATGTGATTAACCCGTGCTTGAGAGGTCCTGAGTTCGAACCGGACGACACCCGCAGACAGGCCTAATGTCCTATTCTTTGAAGAATGCAAACTCACTACATAATGTATGTATTATCAATACAGTATATGTATATAGCCGTAAGCAGAATTCGAGAAAAAAATCGTAAAGGGCTGAAAATTAATGTAGGTATAGATAATATTCAACGCCAAGGATATGTGTTTTTTTAGCATGATCTTAAAAATATCTTGATATGTATTCAGCATCACTAGTCTTGTTATTATCCAGCATGAATACAAAGAAGAATAAATTTCGAGAATATGTATCTACAGTTTAATTTGTTTATTAAAAACCAAAATGAAAACCAACAAATTCAAAATTCAACATTTTATTGATCGATTTAGTGGAAAACCTAAACCTAACAGTTACCATTTAATAAGAGTTTATTTACCATTCCGTTTCTAGCTTTGTATTCATTATGGAATAAATATTAATCTAAATTGTATATTATAGGTATTGAATTTCGCATTAAATATACTTACTTAATACATAATCACGTTTAGAATATTATGGATCAAAGCAAACATTTGCTGTACAAATTTCAATTTACTAAACTCGATGTGTCCGCAATAATTGATGGGTTTAATTAACGTTATGTATAATTTTAAACATGGCTTTTTGATCCAATGTTTTGTTATCATTAAGCTGTACAATCTCATTTTGTTATTCTTACTAATTCCAAACTCGGATATCCCTCGACACCAGAATTTGCGTTTGTATTTTAAGATTCTCTAAATGAACATTAATTTATTATTATTTATTCAGACTTCGGTTCATTGTACTGCAAAAGAAGTAAAATATTAAAAATACTGTTTATGCTGACCTTTCGAATTTTAACTGAGATCGTTCTTCATCAATATAATATCTAACTTTACACTTATACTCAGCTACATCTTGCCTTAGAAGAAATCACAACGCCGTATAGAAAACACAACACTTGGAAGTTGGAAAAGATTTGATTATTCCACTTTTGCGCATAGCATTCGAGTAGATTGTAGGCAAAAGTTCACACACATGAGCTCGTGTTTATTCAGTGGTAACATGTTTTCCTTCAGCCATTTCCGAGACACGCACGCGTCATAATGGGCAAGATCATTAGTGCTATCCTGAAGAGCACTCGGTATTAACAGATAGCAAACTTGACAATTTTACACAAACTGTAACAAGAGGGAATGTACAAAGTTTCAAAACTAGATAGTTTTTAATGGTCGTTTTCATTCTGCGAACTTGTGTAAACTCCCCACAAGTGATTGTTACAATTACTTTGTTACGAGTTACGGCCACGATTTTATGCTTGTTATTGGCATTGCTTGCTATTGTCAAAGAAATATATTTTTTTATTGAGTAAACATAAGTTTCAAACTTCTTCAATATTTGGTTCATATAATTATATGTGAACCTCGTTTACATAATATAATGTATATAATTATATATGTAGATATATACACAACACTCATTTCATTAGGAAAACATCGTCAGGAAAGTGGCATGTCTGTGCACTGAAAGTTTAAGGGCCAACGTGATGGATTGCGGCCTACATTTTTCATATAAAGTCCCTGCAGTCAAACATGGGCTTATGATGATGATACAATATTTTTAATATTAGACTGCCTTATAAATTCATTAATAAAGTAACTTCTACTTAATGTTAATGTGGTGTAGCAATGATTTTAATTAATTTCTAGATTAATATATTCTATTATATTATGTACTTTTTGCATCTAATAAACTTAACGTTAGTTTTATTTGTGCACATATAAATTACAGAATATATTATTGTTTGTAAAATATAATGAACCAGCGAGCTAATTCCTTTGTGGTCTTCGGGATTGAAATAGAACTACGCATCATTCATTTCATAGCATCCAGAGGATAGTGAAACATGCATAATATCCAAAATAAACTTTATTAGCAACATTTAAATGAACGATATTAATTATTATTGAAAGCAATTACTACGCGCCGTTCCTGATATCGTCGCACTAGTTATTTTAATCGGCGATAATTTGAAGTTCGCTAATGACCACGTTTGCACGTGGCGCCGGCTATAAGCTGTGAACGTTCACCCCTTAATAGTTTCTAGAGATTTCCTAATCTTTATTGCTAATTCATAATAACATTTGAATGTAATATATTGCTGCAAGAGGTGTATAATAAGCAATTATTGTATTGTGTTTGTTTTAAAATGCTACAACTTACAAGAAAGAAAACAGGCAGCGATACCTACATAGCCAAAGCCGCAGACGACGATATGCCTATTCTATGGAAACGGTTTAAATTTGGATGTATCCAAGTAACAACAGTTATTTTAAAAATATGACCTCTAATAGAACTAAACAATAAGTTTCCAGCGAATTTAATAAAAGATTTTCACCTTATTGCGTCCTTACTCGCTCTTATTATAATGACATCGTTTTGCTAAATTATATGACTGCATGTTACTACATTATTAAACCATAACTCACTATACAAAATGAATACACAAAACTTTGGAATTTCTCAAATAATATTTTAAACAATACGAATATTGTTTTAAAATAGTATTTTAACAGCTTGAAACATTTAAGTCAATTGGGCTATAACTTATACTTTATTATCTTCTATTCTCGTTATTAGAAACAATAATTGAAATAAGGAGCTTTATTACGCACCATGAAACTTAAGAAAATAAATATCCGTCTATATTCAGTTGTTATAACAACTAAGAGTTGAAATTAATATTTCAATCGAGTATAAAGTCGGTGAATTCCGCGCGAATAAAACCGACCAGCGTCTATGAGCCTTCCTTCGCAAAGTACACAGTATATTTCGCAGCACACTAAAAGCTCAATGTAAACTTGAAGACATTATCATACTGTATTATATCCTTCTGGATTGTGGAGGAGTAGATTAAAACAATGGACGTGTTTGCAATTTTGAGAGCGGTGCAACCCTTTGGGTGCGTTTTAATTGCAGGGGTTGAGCTCGGGAAATGACTGCTAGTAAAATCTCTCGTCTTAAATTCTTAGAGGCTCTTAGATCCAGTCTCGTATAATGAATACTAATAATGTTCTCCGTTTAAGTGTTTGCGGTCGAAAACGTTCTTGGAGTTAGCAATGTAGATCTCAGCTACGTGAACTTATACATTGTGGAGTGAATGAACTGCAAGATAATTGAAAGTGATTTTAGTTAATTAGAAGCTGAGAAATTTTTATACAAATACTTTTTTGGAGCGGATCATTAAAATTGCCTATTTATTACAACATGTAGATATATTCCCTGTAATTAAAAGAATTGCTATTATATAAGTATTTTGAGTGGGTATTCCTTTAACATTTAAGCTTTTTTCCAAATAATAGGATTAACTCTAATCAGCAAATGTTACGAAGATGACATAATATGAGAGTATTTAACACATATATCATGACTTCAAACAATAAATTTTAGTCCATTTAAATTATTAAATTCAATTCGAACTAAGTTTTAAATATGCAGCATAAATTTTAGCTCGCCAACACTTTGGAACATGAACGCTCGTTGAGGTAAAAACTAGGTTTTATAACAAAAGTTTATAGTTATTTGTAACACATGTTTCACGAAACAGAATTATGTAACATTCTTTTTATTAACATTAATCAGACAATTGTACAGATTAGAGATTGTACATACAGTCTGCGTAAAATGGCTTGTTTTACAAAACCAAGGGCGTACTAACTACTACCACAGTATTACAATATCGATAGGAAATAATATTTTAATACTGTGCTACTACCACAGTTAATGTAATACTTAAGTACTTACTACGTAAAACCACTCTACTATTTTTATTTCTGTCTGCCTCTTTTTTTGTCTTTAATTTTATTGTGGTACCCTATTTAACTAAGTTTTATTATCGTAATGATTAATATCTCGAATGAAATGAAAAATTTAAAATTATTTAAGGTAATATGAATATTAGGTTTTTACCTAATTAATCACGATCTTGAAAATTTCTTATTAAAGTGAAAAATGAGTACGCTGTCTTCATAATCTGAAATTAAAATATTAAAAGTACATGAGAATATCATATTTTATTAGTTGTTGACTGAAATAAAAATTTCAGTCAACAACTACTACTTATACATAATAGGTATGCTTAATTTATACTTACTAATATTGTTTAAATGAAATTTAATTCAAAATACCTCCGAAGCAACTCTATAAGTAGGTCATTTATTTTGTTAAATCTTACCGAAGTAAACGTGGACAAGGTCAGTGGCAGTAACCCACAACCAGTTAAAGATATTTTCAGTTGAGCTCTTTGCATGAAAAGTTTAAGACTCCTCTTGAAACT